>PVJS01019134.1:0-11310 GCA_004027185.1 Glis glis | reverse complement strand
CTGGGATTACAAGCGTGCACCACCACGCCCGGCTCAGGAATATTATTTTGTAATGTTCCATGCTTCACTGGCAAAATTTCTGAAACAAGGTAAGCTTCATAGCTCATATCTGAGCATTAGCCTGGAATTTAAGAATAGCTATAAGCAGAAACCCTATCAACCAACAAGAAGATTATCAACTGAATAACCAACTGAAGATTATCTGAACCTTAGATGCCAATCTCTGATTATAGAAATCAATCCTATTTACCTAAGAATGGCAATTCTGCTTTTGGTATCAAAAATTAAACATAAAGTCAACTAAATTGGCTTTTTAAAAGCTGTTTATAACACAGGTTTGAGACATCATTCAGAAAAAAAAATATTAGTGAAATTTTAATCCTTAACTTCATTGCTTTTAGGTAATTTAGAGAAATGACATTTTTGTAGTAAATGAGACATAATGATCTAAGAAAAAAACAAGTGATTTTCTCTCTCAATGAAATGAGTGGTGAAATCAGAGAGTCTGATTTATAATCTGGGTGAATTTGCCTTCCTTTTTTGCCTAGGAAAAGTGAATTATGGCTAAGTATTCAAAATAAATCTGCCTGTATACCTTTGAATTGATATCATCTATGTTTTTCTCTTTTTTCCAGATCAGTGGAGCAGAGCTAGACTGTTCAAATAAACTTAAAAAAAAAAAAAAACTCTTCATGGAAGAAGAGAGCTAATACCTCAAAAAAAATATTGCTCAACTCAGATGTATAGAAGTGGAAAAGATTAAAGGTTTTAACTAAAACATGTGTCTAGCTGGGTGTGGTGGTGCATGACTGTAATCCCAGTACTTGGGAGGCTGAGACAGGCCTAAGTTGCCTCAGCAACTTAGTGAGACCCTGTTTCCAAATGAAAATAAAAATAGGGCTGGAGGTGTAGCTCAGAGGTACAATGCCCCTGGGTTCAACCCCCAGTACCACACACACACAAAAAGTGTCTACATGTGACAGTTTCATACCTTGGTACTCATATTTCAGATAGAACATAGAATGCTCTCCAAAAGATGACCAAATGAATGGTAAGACTCAAAACCAAACCAAATCCTTCTTTTTTTTTTGCGGTACTGGGATTGAACCCAGGGGCATTCTACCTCCGGGCTACACCCCCAGCCCTATTTTTTATTCTTTCTTTTGAAACAGGGTCTCACTAAGTTGCAGAGGCCTCACTAAGTAGCTGAGGCTGGCGGCAAACCCTGATCCTCCAGTCTCATTTTCCCAAGTACTGGGATTACAAGCGTGCGCCACCACGCCCGGCTTCTTCCTTTCATTTTCTGATTGCACACAGTAGCAAAGACATAGAGTCATGATATTTCAATGACACAATTAGCAATTCACTTCCTTTGCCTCCTATTAAACACATCCATTCCCAAAGTCTGGTTAACTCCCTACATTTTGTTTTAAAGAAAATATTTCTTTCTTCTAGTTCATCCAACATAAACATCCCAGTGATAAATTTTGCCATATTTGAATTTAGAAAATATCAAGAAAGCCCTCAAGTTTATTGCCCAATGTGTCTCATTTCATATTATATTTATTACTTGGAAATACTATTTTTTTAACCATTGACATTTTTTAGTGTTTCAAGAAGGCATTTGTAAGCAAAGGAAATTACAGAAAACATAGGTGGGTAAATTATATCCTAAGGAATAAATAGAAGATTTAAGGATGTTTAAGATCAATAACACATTAGTATACATTTTTGTCTATTTATTTATTTATTGTGGTACTGGGGATTGAACCCAGAGGCATTCTACCTCTGTGCTACACCTCCAGCCTTTTTTTAATTTTTATTTTTTTAGTGTGCGTGTGGTACTGGAGATTGAGCCCAGAGGCATTCTACCTCTACACTATACCCCCCACCCCTACTTTATTTGTTTATTTATTTATTTATTTATTTATTTGTTTGTTTGTTTTGCGGTACTGGGGATTGAACCCAGGAGCATTCTACCTCCGAGCTACACCCCCAGTCCTATTTTTTATTCTTTATTTTGAAACAGGGTCTCACTAAGTTGCAGAGGGCCTCACTAAGTAGCTGAGGCTAGCTGCGAACCTGGATCCTCCAGTTTCAGCCTCCCGAGTACTGGGATTACAAGTCTGAGCCACCACGCCCGACTGTTTTTTAATTTTGAAACAGGGTCTCACTAAGTTGACAAGAGTCTCACTACCTGCTGAGGCTGTCCTCAAACCTGCCATCCTCCTGTCTCAGCCTCCCAAGTTCTGGGATTACAGGCGTGTGCCACCATGCCCGACTAATTTTTTGTTTTGAAACAGGGTCTCACTAGTTTGATGAGAGTCTCGCTAAATTGCTGAGTATGGTCTTGAATCTGCAATCCTCCTGTCTCAGCGTCCCAAGTCGTAGGATTACAAGTGTGCGCCACAATGCCTGGCTTTTTCTTTTTCTTTCTTTCTTTTTTTTTAACTTTGATATTATAAAAAGGCTGCTGAAACTTTTCTAGTTTTAAGATAATTAAAAAACCACTGACTGTGGCTGCAGGCTAAACATTCAAAATATGCAGGGTATGTTAACAATGAACTTGACAATACTGATTTGCAACATAGATTTTAGGATTGTGGACCCAAAATAATATTCTATAGTATCGTAAATTAACTGCAGGATTAAATATTAGTGATCCTGGAAAGCTCCATTTTCTAGCTTTTCGTTTAAACTGGGCATGAGATGGGGGGGGAATCCTCTCCCATCAGCATTTAGTGGGTAGATGATAATGAGTTCGAGTTACAAGTCTGGGTCCCGGAAGGCCAGAAACGCACATTCCGACTCTTCATTAATTTGGACGCAAAACACAAGGTGTCAACAGACACTTTCTCACTGACCCATCCCACTTGACCAGGGGTGGCGTCTGAGCCCAAACTCTTGGCTTCGGTGGCACTGAAAGCCAGCACCAGCACCGCCTCCCCCTCCAGCCCAGCCCCAGGCATCGCCAAGGCCACTTACAGCTTTTGGTAATGACTGTTTAATACGCTATGCCAAGGAACACTTTGGTATGGCTGCCACCTTAGCGCAGGAGAGCACTGGTCCACGGGCATCCCATTCTGTCCCTCGCTGTCGTGGTCCTGTACCTCGATGCTGTGATTCCTACTTGTCACTACAAAGAGATAGCAGGGTTAGATTCTGCCGATGAGACTGCTCTTCCCAGACTCGGACAGTGGCATGAAGCTACCTCGGGGCCGCATGTGAGGCAGGGGACCGCGTGGGAGATGCCACGGGCTGGGAGCCCATAGGTTGCTGCTGGCCTGGAGAGGCGCAAGCGGGGACCAGTGGTCTCGGGGAGGTGGTAACACTTGGAAACTTCATCCCCACTCTCTCTCTGCCCTGCTTCCAGCCTTACTTCTCCTCACTTCCACTGTAAGGCTCCAGGGGGGTCTGTGCCCAGACCCAGGAAGGTGGGTGACCCAGGCTTTACCCACTGAAGGACAGTATTCAGTACAGGCATCAGGGGTGGCCACATGGCCCGATGCACGCCAAGACAGAGGCTCTCGGCGCCTCAGGGAACGTGGGTTCAAAGATGCTCACTCTTATCCATGAGGTTTGAACCATGAGATATGTCCCCAGTGGCTGCTGGCGCCATTTGGGGACATAAGGAGGAAAGGCCATCTGGGAATGAAGTCAGCGCAGCAGAAACAGAGTTAACAAGGGAGGCACTGGCCCTGGCCATTTGACTTGAGTTCTGGGGTCAAATCCTAAACTCTTGGATTATAGGAGCCACAGTTTCCCTAGTTTTAGGATTTGGGGGAATATTTATTTATTTATTTATTTATTGCGGTACTGGGGATTGAACCCAGGGGCATTCTACCTCCGAGCTACACCCCCAGCCCTATTTTTATTCTTTATTTTGATACAGGGTCTCACTAAGTTGCAGAGGGCCTCACTAAGTAGCTGAGGCTGGCAGCGAACCTGGATCCTCATGTCTCAGCCTCCCAAGTACTGGGATTACAAGCGTGTGTCACCACGCCCAGCGGGGGGGGGGGTTGTTCGTTTATTTTACTTTGTTGCTTAAGACAGTTTGAGGTTTTTGGATCTGGTTTTTGTTCATCGCAATCCAGATATCCTAATCTGTTACAGGCCTTTGTAGTACCAAAAGTCTGTTGCCCCAACCAGCTTTTTGAACTTAGATTAGGTATTTGTGTTATGGGGGGGAGAGGTTGCAGTACTGGGGATTGAACCCAAGGGCATTCTACCTCCGAGCTACACCCCCAGTCCTATTTTTTTTTTATTCTTTATTTCTGAAACAAGGCCTTACAAAGTTGGGGAGGGCTTCACTAAGTAGCTGAGGCTGGCCTCAAACCTGCGATCCTCTCAAGTACTGAGTCTCAGCCTCTCAAGTACTGGGATTACAAGCATGCACCACCACGCCCAGCTGTTTGTTTTTCTGTTTTTTGTCTTGTTTTGTTTTGTTTTGGGGAGTACTGGGTATTGAACCCAGGGGCACTCTACCACTGAACTATGCCCCCAGCCCTTTTTATTTTTTATTTTGGGCTAAATTGCCCAGCTAGCCTCCCATTTGCGATCCTCCTGTCTCAGCCTCCTGAATCCCTGCGATTACACCACCGTGCCAGGCTTTAGATGTGTTATTTATTCACTTACACTCTTACTTCCCTCAGCTGCAAAACAGAAATTAAAAACACATGTGCTGCCCATCTTGCAACATTACACAAGCGGAGAGAACACAAGAATAGAAGTGAAAGCACCTTCCAAGTTAAGGCAAAGATAAAGGAACAGAGAAGACCTTGGTGGCACGCAATATCAGCTATGTGAATTGCCACCTTTGTATGTCAGAAAAAAAAAGGTCAGCCAGGCATGGTGGCGCACACTTGTAATCCCAGTACTTGGGAGGCTGAGACAGGAGGACCTGGGTTTGCAGCCAGCCTCAACTATTTAGTGAGGCCCTCTGCAACTTAGCGAGACCCTGTTTCAAAATAAAGAATAAAAAATAGGGCTGTGGGTGTAGCTCAGAGGTAGAATGCCCCTGAGTTCAATCCCTGGTACTGCAAAAAAAAAAAAAAAGTCATATAGCAACAACTTCACATGGACAACCACTATTTTTGCATAATCCTTGCCAGTTGTCTGTCTTAATTTCGGTATGCCTCCCAAACTGTGCAACTCAACTTCAGGTCGTTTTTATGCAAAATGCTATTGGTACATGTACTGTTTCCCTTTTCTTCTAACACTCTTGCCATCATTCATGCCTGACATCAGAAGCAAAGGGGAAATAGTGGGTGTCGGTAAGACCAGGTGCAGGCTGTCAGCAATAACACAGAAATAGGACATTGGCTTCCACTGAATGTGCCACCTGGCCCCAGCTTGGGGAGAAGCAGGAGAAAAGGGGTTCTCCTTTATTCATCTAACTTTCTGTTCCTTTATATTTCCATTGAGGACTCCATAAGATAAACAAATTAACAGAGCTGCTTCCAGTTGCTTTTGATCTTAAATGTCACTGAAAATGGAATTTTCTTGAGAGTATCACCATCAAATGTCACCTACGTAAAACATGTATTTTTGGGGTTTAGTGCAACGCCCATGTTGGAGAGATTTCTCAAAATTCTGAAAAACTTCTTCCACCTAAGAACACTGCAGATGGGCAAAGCGGGCATCTCCTCACATCCTCACTCTTCCCAACGCTACCCTGCCTGAAATCTTCTGGAAAAACAAAACCCTTCTGTGGTTCTGCTTCCACCAAATTCAGAGGAAGTGGGAAACTAGTTCTTCCTTCCTTCTTCCCTTGAGGAAGGCCAAGGATCTGAATCTTAGTTCTCCACCTAATGGCTAAACATTCCTAGGAAAAGGATTTAAGCTGAACTTCAGCTTCCTTGTCTGCAAAATGAGAGTAACCACATGCTCCCTCCCAGGGTCACCCAGGGGGCTCGACGACGTAATAATGTCTGCCACCAGTCAGCGTTTGAACAATGCTGCCTTTAGGAATTATTAGTGACACTGACATCATCACCAGGACTTGTTTCAGCTAGGTGACTGAGTCATTCCTAAGAAACCTTGGGAAATACTTCTTGGCCTCTATGAAACTCTACCTGGTGAGAAGTAACTATCGGCTGTGCCTGACTGCACACCAGCTAACGCAGGCCCTGTCCTACCGGAGCACGGCAGCAAGGTCAGGGTGCCCGGGTGCATGGCCGAGGGCCAGCTCCACTTCTCCAGACACTGATGCGGAGGGTGGCTACGGGCCCGGGTACTGTCACTGTCATTTCCTGCCCTTTCCCATCACAACTGCAAAGGTTTCAAAGCAGCCACTTCAGCAGGAGTGGCATGGCTATGTCTCCCCTGAGAGCCGCTCAGCTGCTGGTAAGGGTCTAGGGACCACAGGCCCACGCTGGAATTCCAGCACAAGCCGGAGCCGATGCTGGGACCTAAGCGCTACTGCTCTGAGCGCTTCCTGCACCCCGGGCACTGCCCAGACACGATGAGCACACGATTTTATACTTCCGTGTAAAATGGACTCTACTGTGTACCTACCATTAAATCACGCAACAGGGCGCCTCCAGCCCGCTAGAAGATAGCCACATGCCCCCTTCCATCCCATTATTCCATTAATTACTTTCTCCTGCCTAAAACTCACCGCTATCCTGAAATCCAATGGCATGGAGGAGTTTATAGAAATGGAATAATATGACATGATATGAACTCTCAGGTGCCAGGCTTCTTTTGCCCAATGTTATGTTTACGAGATTTATCCACTATTGTTACAAATCACAGGCCTGTGTTCATTTTCATTGCTGTATCATACTCTGGTGCATAAAAGTCCATAGTTTATCCTGCCGTCGATGGTCATTGAAATATTTTCCAGTTTATGGTCACTGTGAATAAGGCTGCGCTGGACGTCCCTGCGCACATCTCTTAATGACCATGTACACACATTTCTGTGAGGTCTTTTCCTGGGTGTAGCCTCACTGGGTGGTAGGATATGCCATCAAACATTTGTGCATGTGTGTGTGTGTGTGTGTGTGTGTGTGTGTGTCAGACAGACAGACATACACTGGGGATTGAACCGGGGCATTCTGCCTTTGAGTTACACCTCCAGCCCTTTTTTATTTTTTCTTTTTGAAACAGGGTCTCACTAAGTTGCTAAGGTTAGCCATGAACCTGTGACCCGCCTGTCTGAGCCTCTCAAGTACTAGGATTACAGGTGTGCATCACCACACCCAACTGCCACTAAACATTTTTTTTTGCAGTACTGGGGACTGAACCCAGGGGCATTCTACCTCTGAGCTACACCCCCGCCCTATTTTATCTTTTTAAATTTTGAAACAGGCTCTCACTAAGTTGTGGAGGGCTTCACTGCGTAGCTGAGGCTGTCCTCAAACCTGTGATACTCCTGTCTCAGCCTCCCAAGTACTGGGATTACAAGCATGCACCACCATGCCCGGCTGCCACCAAACATTTCTAAAGTGGGTGTGAGGCAAGGATTCTTAATCTCATTAACTAATGTAGAAACTGAGGTTCAAAGGCGTGACATAACTTTGCCTACTGTCAGAGCTGTTGGGTAGAAGGGCCAGGATTCAAACCCTCCCCTCCCCTTCATTTGAGTCTGACAATCTCCGGAGAGAATCTAACAGAGAGAAGCAAAAGCGTGATGGGAGCAAAGGCCCAAGACCCAGCCTGCGGAGGAAACAGACAGTGTGCACTTGATGCCTTCCGTAATATCCGTGCACCTGGCTTTAAACAAATCTTGGAGATGAGAGAAGTAGAAATTATGATTCTCATTTGATCATCAACAAAAATAATGCTGTGAGCATCCCCAGTTGCTAGAGCGATGAGACAGGCCAGTGCAGCCCTCACTGTGGACCAACGGCCATGACTCTGGGGCTGGAAAACCCTTTCATATTTGAGGTTCAAAATATGAGAAGGTTGAAGCCTCCCTGGGAGGCTGCGAGCCTTCTTTTACTTGGGCAGGTGAGACCGGGAACCAGCTAACAGGCGCCTGGCCACCAGCGCCTTTCTCTCTCTGCAAGATTTTACATCTGCTTACACCAACCCAGGAATTCTACATTGGAGTCCACTAAATGGGGTCTTGCAACCCTTGGCCACTGTGTACTGCTTAGGAGAAGGTGACCAGAAAAGCCCTATTGGTTGATTTGGAATATCTACTCCCGTGAAATAATTGGCAGTTTACTCCTGCCTGTGAGCCTGGTATATGCTCCTTCTTCTCCCAATGTGCTCTTTCCCCAGGACCTTGCAAAAACCCTTGGTCTCTGCAACATCTCACAGAGATCTCCACTAGAAAGCGTGTGCTAAAGATAGAAACTGGAATGGAAACGTGGCATTTGGATTAACTAAGTCTTTGCCTTTGTCTTTCTCTCTCTTTTTTTGGCCCTAGGAACCTGCTCATTTTCACATTTTCATCTGGAACAGTTGTCTGGAACCAATTATCTTTAGTCAGCTTTTTGGTGACCTTTATGACTTAAACAAGGGCTTCGGGGTTTCCTAGGTATTGGGACGTTTCCGTTACTCCCAGGGCTTTCTCGGAAGATGGTGGAAGATCAATGTCCTGTCTGGGACAGGCAGCAGCAGACCATCGCACGATGAAGTTTAACTCCGGAATGGCCAGGGCACTTGATCTGAACAGCAATCTGGTCTGTTGAGGACACTCTTGGAAGGTCTGATGCCTTGCCCCGTATTCCTCAGAGAGCCGGTGCGTCTGTAGGAGGACAAACAGATGCTTCCCTCGTCTGGCTAGGAATGTGCTCAGCCTCTGTGTTTGAGAATCACAAAGAAGCTTCAGGCTAGATGCAGGGGTCCCTGAAGAAACTAGGGTAATCTTGCACAGGAATGCAGGCAGAGAGCTCCGTGACATCCAAAACAGGGGCTTTATTTAGCACTGTTTCTAGGGTTGGGGAAAGAAGTTGACGGCTGGTAATGGCAGATCCATGTAAAAAGAAAGGAGATTGTAAGAGGTTCACTTTACACAAGGGCTTGATGTCCAGCGCGATTCTGATATAGCTCTCCCAGGGGACGGAGACATGTGGGACTCAGCTGAGAGGGTGACATCATCATCTACCAAAGGACCCCACAGCCCACACCAAAGCTGAAGCCAGACATCGCTGAGAAAACCAGTTCCAGCCCTGGGGCTGTTCAAGGCAAAGGAAGCAGCCCCAGCTCGTGAGGAAGCCACATGTGTCTCCTTTCCAAGCAGCATAACTCTCTAGAGTTTGGGGACAGGAGTGGGAGGGGGAGCCCCAAGAGGAAACCTTGGGCTTCTTGCCAAGCTGACTCATAGGGATAAAAGATTTCCATCTCTGAATTTGGGGCACTGTTTATACTACCTACAATGGAGTATTTACAGTAGCTAATACAATGGCCTGGAGTACTATCCCTTTCCCTAGTAAATACTATGGGATTTGGGCTATGGAAAATTCTGAAAGTTTGTTCCCAACTCGATCAGTTCTCTAAGCTCAAAACATGAGGCATTATGTGTTACATAAGATGAAAAACTAGGTAGGCTAACCACTTGAGCATCAGATGATTCTGATGAAAGACTTCTGGAATGATTTTTTGACATTTCAGAGACCTGCCAGTTTGAAGAGAGTGCAAGGACAGCTCAGCTCTCCACCTTCCTCCCACTGGAGAAACCCTCTAAAGTCTTGCTGCTCGGAGCACCTTCCATGAGCCAGCAGCATTAGCCTCACCTGGGAGCTTGTTAGAAACACAGGTGTCAATCCAGAAACCCCAGCTCAGATTGACTGAGTCAGAATCTGCATCTTTCCCAAGATCCCTGTGGTAATCTGTGCACATTAAAGCTGAGGACGATTGCAGTTGACAAAGCAACGGACACACCAGCAGGCCTGTGACCACACCATCCACTTCCCCAAGCCTGGAGCCTGCTCTTCTGAGACACGTGCTTCAGAAATGGAAAGACAGGCATTTCACCTGCACAGAGAGACAGAGGGCACCTCTTCCTGGGTGCACCTGCATGACCCCACTCGCGTGAAGGATGTTGAGAGGGAAGAAATAAACTCCCAGACCTGTCATTGGCCTTCTATGAGAGAGAACGTAATTTTGTAGGAGTGCTCAAAGGCCAGTAAAAAGCCTCGATCCAGCTGGGCACAGTGGTGCATGCCTGTAATCCCAGGACTTGGGAGGCTGAGACAGGAGGATGGTCCAAGATCCAAGGCTGTGATGGCCTTGACTTTGCCAGGGCCCAGGTTTGCTCACTTGGTCTGGAGTGGTGGGCCCACACTCGGAAGTCCTCTGGGTCCTCCAGTGTCTGTGTGTGCTTTCTCTTCTTGGCCGGAGGCAAGGAGACTCTAAAATCAAGGGACCAAAAGGAAGGTTAGGACTCTTCTGTGCTCTCCACGTTACCTGAAATCAAATTTCATTCCCAGGTCTCTGCTCTCTGCTTTCCTAAGTCTAATCCCAATTAGGCAAGCTTCCTTGAGCCCTACTTGTATGAAACTTAGTTCTCCTTTAGCCAATGAATCTGAGACTCACCTGCCCAAAAAATAAACCAACAACATTTTCAAAGGCAGAGGATTCGTTGAGAGAGAGAAGATACAGACTTAAAACACAGGTATACATCTTACACCTGAGAATGTTTTCCACATGGAGTTTTACCACAACTTTTGGTGCCCCTTACTCTTTTTGCCACCTTTTAGATCCAGAAGGAGGAAGAGAAGAGGAGAAAAGAAATATTCATGAATGCTTAACTGACAGTTTTCTGAGAGCCCTTCACAGGTCCCCTTGAGTAGTCTGGCTGAGGCTGGACAAGCAAACACTGCTCCTTCCAACACCTGCAGTCTCCTTACAGATTTCTGACATTTCAGCTTTTTGTGGAATGAGGGCCTTGGGTTTAGTGGGTTTTTAATTAAAAGATCGCCTAAGGCAAGAACACCGGGGCCTCTCGAGTGCTGTCTACGTCTCAACACTGCCATCTCCCGGCCATGTTCGGCTGTGCATCCTGTCTGTGTCACTGACGGGGTGCTGGCTGCTCTAAGGCCCGGGTGTCTCAGGATTACCCAGGGACGTGGCACAAACGCTGCTCGTGGTGAGAACAACTTATCCCCAGATGGGAGGCCCCGGATTGGTCCAGGACGGCGGCGGGGCGGTCGGCGTTTGGGTAGCAGGTGTGAAAGGTGCTGTGGGTCTGGCCAGGGTCGCTCCTTCCGGGCATGCTCTGCGGCGGGTGCGCGGGCAGCACCCCCGGGGCAGCTGCGGAGTGGAGGAAGGTGGCCGGGGTCCTCCCCGCTGCAGGCCTCGGGGTCCGGGAGCACGCGCCTGCGGGGAGAATGCAAGAAGGGCCTCGCTCTCTGGATA
>PVJS01019133.1:0-34047 GCA_004027185.1 Glis glis | reverse complement strand
AAAAAAAAGAATAAAAAATAGGGCTGAGGGTGTAGCTCGGAGGTAGAATGCCCCTGGGTTCAATCCCTAGTAACACACACACACACACACACACACACACACACACACACACACAAGACTTGTTGCCTAAGGAAATAACTAGTGCTTTAACTTCATGGATATTCATCCTAGTATTGTTCTTAATAATGATAATTGGAAACAACCCAAGTACCTAACAAGAAAGGATTAGTTAGTAAATCATACAAAATATGCAGACATAAAAAACAAAGTAAAACTATATTTATTGAGATAGACGTTCAGGCTAAAATTTTGAAGTACTGAAAGTAGGTTGTAAAATAATATTTAAAATTATTTAAGCTGGGCATGGTGGCACACACTTATAATCCCCATACTTGGGAGGCTGAGACAGGAGGACCGCAGGTTTGAGGTTAGCTCAGCAAGTAGTGACTCTCATCAACCTAGTGTGACCCTGTTTCAAAATAAAAATAAAAATAGGGCTGGGGGAGGTAGAATGCCCCTGGGCTCAGTCCCCAGTACCACCAAAAAATTACTTTATTACTATTTAAAATATATATCTACACATATGATATCAAATTATTAAATAGGGTACTGGTGAGTAGTGGGATTATGGGAAAATATTTTCCTTCCTACCACTTATTTATGTGAAAAACAATGACAAACCTTGAAAAATGTCCCATGATCTCACACTGGATTATGAATAATTTTAATTTTTTTTTTTTGCTTATTTGTGTTCTTTAACTTGTTATCAATGAAAATATATTGCCGCTGGGCTTGGTGGCGCACGCCTGTAATCCCAGTACTTGGGAGACTGAGACAGGAGGATTGCAAGTTCGAGGACAGCCTCAGCAAGTAGTGGGACTCTCATCAACCTAGTTTAAAAATAGTAAGACCCTGTTTCAAAATAAAAATAAAACAGGGCTGGGGGTGTAGTTCAGAGGTAGAATGCTCCTGGGTTCAATCCCCAGTACCACACACACACAAAAAAAAAAAAAAAAAAAAGAGAGAGAGAGAGAGAGAGAAAGAAAGAAAGAAAATATATTGCTTGTAGGCTTAAAAAAGTATTTCCAAAAGCTTATAAAATTCTAGAACCTGATTCACCAAGAGCCAGCTGGCCAAGTTCACATACAGCAAGTCTCGGGCAGAGCAAGCTGGGCAGGACGGCCTCCTCCCTCATGAGCCCGGGCTCAGCTTCCAGGCAGGTGACAGCATCCTGGGCACATTGAGATGTTCTGGGTGTGTTGTTGTCCTCCCTTTCTTGGCCAAGATCTGGAAGGAGATGTGGCCAGACCGAAACACGTTATGGGGGGCCATGGTTGGCACAAGCTCAGCCTGAGAAGGACAAAGACAGTCATAAGTCACAGGGACTTTTTCTGCCTGAGAACGGCAGTCCTCTGATAGCCTTTCTCTAGGGAGAAACTCCTTCTTTTTTTTTGTACTAGGGATTGAACCCAGGGTCATTCTACCTCCAAGCTATACCCCAAGCCCCTCTATTTTGAAACAGGGTCTCACTAGGTTGCTGGGGCTGTCCTTGAACCTGTGATCCTCCGGTCTCAGCCTCTCAAGTACTGGGATTATAGGCGTGCACCACTTAGCCTGGCTCTCCCCCCTGTTCTATTTCAAATGATCCTGAATCATTAACCCAAATCCTCCCAGCTGCACTGATCTGAGGCCCTGGCCATGTTGCACGCGTGACCACAACCAGCTCTTCTCCTGGTTCTTGAAACTCAGGAGCAGATGGGGCGATGGAGAGAGCCCCTTTCCCATGAGCCAAGAAGAAAGGGGAGGGGAGAGGAGTAGAGGAAGTTACCTTAGTTCTGAGCCCGTAGCCCCAGGGGCTTCCTGTGAAGTCCAACGGTCTCGATTCAGATTTCCTGTCCCCTTGGCCCCACCGAGAGCCAGGGGCTGCCCACCAGGCTTGGCTACAGGGGCCAGGTGACTGTTGGAGTGGGGGGTGGACCCCGAGGCTGATTGGGTCAGCATCACTTCCAGGTTGCCCCTCGCCCTCCCTTGGGGTGATGGGGCCGCTGCTTTCCCTCTAATTCCTTTGGCCATTGGTTACTGACTTCTATTTCTTTCAAAGGAATCTTGGATTTTTTTTTTTGTGTGTGTGTGTGTGTGTGTGTGTGTGTGTGTGGTATTGGGGATTGAACCCAGGGGCATTCTACCTCTGAGCTACACCCCCAACCCTATTTCATTCTTTATTTTGAAACAGGGTCTCACTAAGTTGCAGAGAGCCTCTCTAAGTAGCTGAGGCAGGCCGCGAACCTGTGATCCTCCTGTCTCAGCCTCCCAAGAACAGGGATTACAAGTGTGCGCCACCACACTGGCTTATTTTTATTTTTTGAAACAGGGTCTCACTGGGTTGATGAGAGTCTCACTACTTGCTGAGGCTGTCCTTGAACTTGCGATCCTCTTGTCTTAGCCTCCCAAATACTGTACCCTCTGGGAACAGCTCTCGTGTAGGCATGCAATGGGGGAGCTTGTCTTAGTCTCCCAAATACTGGGATTACAGGTGTGTGCCACCACACCCGGCTCTGGATATTCATTTTAACCAGAATTTTGGAGGAGTTTGTTGTCTGTACCCTCTGGGAACAGCTCTGGTGTAGGCATGCAATGCCTAGCTGGGGCTAGGTCAGCACAGTGGCCCATGCCTATAATCCCATCTACTTGGGAAGCGGAGGCAGGAGGAGGATTGCAAGTTTGAGGCCAACCTGGGCAATGTAGGGAGACTGTCTCAAAATAAGAACTGAAAAGCCGGGCACAGTGGTGCACACCTGTAATCCAAGTACTTGGGAGGCTGAGACAGGAGGACCACAGGTTCGAGGCTAGCCTCAGCAACTTAGGGAGACCCTCAGCAACTGAGGGAGCCCTAAAAAGGGTTGGGGGGTATATCTTGGAGGTAGAATGCCCTAGGTTCAATCCTCAGTATCAAAGTAAAATAAAATAAAATTTAAAAAGGGCTGGGGATGTAGCTCAGTGGTAGAGGGCTTGCTTAACATATGTGAGGCCCTGGGTTTCATCACCATCACCATGGGGTGGGGGGAGCTGGGGACAACTCTGATTCCTTCTTTTACCCTCTCCTCCATTTCAAGGGCCTCTCTCAGTGCACCCCCCAGCCCCAGTGGGGAGGAGAGAGTTCAGACTCTTGGGACAGATCTCCCTCTGCCCCGCCCCACTCCCAGAATAGAGGACATAAAAGACCAGATTCAGAGAGAGGAACTGCCAATGTTAGGTGAGCTGTGGAGTTGAGGTCCTTGGGGCTGGTGACTGAGCCGGCAAGGGGTGAGAGTGCTGTGGACGCTCCTTCACGGAGGCCTGGCTTTGCCCACACCAGGCCAGTTGAGGTGGGGCTGGGGTGCAGAGTGGGAGCCAGGGTCTGGGAGGAGGGGCCGGTGGCACTCTCTTTGCCCAAATGCTCAGGGCACTTGCTGAGCTGGGGGTCTCATTGCAGAGATGAGGCTGCTCCTGGCCCTAGCAGGGCTCCTGGCTCCTCTGGCCATGCCCCAGCCCTCTGACAGTGCCGCTCCAGGTAATAGTTCAGAAAGGTGGTGTGCTGGGATGGGTCCCAGGGGCTCCTTTTTCGCAGCTCTCCGAGGTTCTGGAGCCTGATCAGGACTCTGGGCCCATTCCTGACTTTGTGATCCTTGCTCTGGTCAACTGTCCCAGGGGAGGTGGAGAACTCCATGGTACTGACCTGCATGGAGGAGGCCAAGCGGCTAGTGGACAAGGCCTACAAGGAGCGGCGGGAAAGGTGGGGGCACTGGGCACTGCCCAGCTCTGGGGGCTGCCCCAGGCCTTTCAGAGAAGGAGCAGGCAGCGGGGAGTTTGTGGAGGGAGGTGGAGGCTCATGGTGGGGGGCTGGACCCACTGTCCCTCTGTCTTTGTGTCTCTGGGTGCAAGAACATCTTCCAAGCCATCCCTCCCATGGGCTTGCTTCTGTGTGGACACCCAGGACCCTGTCATCTCCTGTGGGTCTGCCTAGATCATCCTGCATGTCCGGCCCTGGCTAGGGCCCTGCTGAGTGTCTGCACCCCTTCTCTGGTCCCCCCCTTTCTGAGCAGCATCAAGCAGCGGCTTCGCAATGGCTCAGCCAGCCCCATGGAGCTCCTGTCCTACTTCAAGCAGCCGGTGGCAGCCACCAGGACGGCCGTGAGGGCCGCCGACTATCTGCACGTGGCTCTAGACCTGCTGAAGTGGAAGCTACGACCCCTGTGGCCAGGGCCTTTCAACATCACTGGTACAGTAGCCTCTGAGGCCCCTGCTGCACTCGGGATCTCTCCTAGTGACCCCAGCGTGTCCCTGCGGTCCCCAAACCCCTCCCTCTAAGGAGTCAGAGACATGCTAGTGCTCCCTCGGCTCTCAGCCTGCGTCTCCTGCTCCCCGCCACAGTCTCCAGGGCTCCTCGGCCGCAGGTTGCCCTGGTTGGGAAAGGGGGCTCAGCTCTCGCGCCCCCCCTTGCAGATGTGCTGACACCTGCTCAGTTGGATCTGCTGTCCAAGTCGAGTGGCTGCGCCTACCAGGACGTGGGGGTGGCGTGCCCCCAGCAGGACAAGTATCGCACCATCACGGGCCACTGCAACAACAGGTGCGGCGGCAGGGCGGGGGTCAGGGCCGGCCCCTCGGGCCCGCGGCGCCCCCTGGCGTCAGCGCCCGTGCTCCCCCTGCAGACGCAGCCCGACGCTGGGAGCCTCCAACCGCGCCTTTGCGCGCTGGCTGCCGGCCGAGTACGAGGACGGCGTGTCGCTGCCCTTCGGCTGGACGCCGGGGGTGAAGCGCCAGGGCTTCCCGGTGCCCCTGGTGAGCGCGGGGCGGGCGGAGGGGGTCCGGCCGGTGTGCGGGGACCCGGCGCCCCTGACCCCGGTCGTGTCCGCAGGCTCGCGCGGTGTCCAACGCCGTGGTGCGCTTCCCCACCGAGCAGCTGACCCCGGACCAGGAGCGCGCGCTCATGTTCATGCAGTGGGGCCAGTTCATCGACCACGACTTGGACTTCACCCCCGAGCCAGCCGCCCGGGCTTCCTTCCTCACGGGCCTCAACTGCGAGACCAGCTGCCTGCAGCAGCCACCCTGCTTCCCGCTCAAGGTGCCGCTTCCTCCCATCCCCAGGCCTGCCCGCACGCAGAGAGGACGCTGCTGCTGCTCCGGGAAGTGGCCGCCTCCCTCTGTGCCCGGGGTTCCTTCCCCAGCCCCCACGGAAGGCTGGTCCTGCCTCCTCGTGTCGAGACAATGCAGTCCCTCTCAGAGCCCCTGTCCCATTAGTTTGACCAAGGGAGGGAGGAACCGCTGTACCCCCGCAGGCAGGACTCCCGTGGGTGGAATTACCGGCTCTCTGTGAGGCTGCGAAAGAGTTCTGGGATGGCACCCAGCCAGGGTCCCTCAGATCTGCTGGCGTAGGCTCCCTGGGCTCAGTCCTGTTTCCTCCCCCAGAGACGCCCCCCCCCCCAGCAGCGGAGCAGGAAGCCTGGGGGACCTGGGGTATGGGGTGAGAGCAGGGTCCAGAGGGAGCAGAGAGCCTGGGGGACCTGGGGTATGGGGTGAGAGCAGGGTCCAGAGGGAGCAGAGAGCCTGGGGGACCTGGGGTGTGGGATGAGAGCCTGGGGGACCTGAGGTGTGGGGTGAGAGCAGGGTCCAGAGGGAGCAGGAAGCCTGGGGGACCTGGGGGTGAGAGCAGGGCCCAGCGGGAGCAGGTTGAGGCACATGCTGAATAGGGAGGGAAGAGGAGAGGAAGGAGAGGGCTGGAGAGGGAGGCAGAGGATAGGACAGCAGATGGCTGACAGAGTAAGAGACAGGGAAGGGGCAAGGGAGAGGGAGAGATGGGAAAGGAAAGGGAAGCAGAGTAAGAGGACAGGGACCAGGTCAGAGAGGAGAGAGGACAAGGTTTAGTGAGGAGGGGTCAGAACACCGGCACGCCCACCTCTAGGGGGCCCCCACATTCTGAGTCCAGTGTTGTGGTCATCACCCCTGAACCTCAGAGGCTCTTTGCTGCTGGAGCCAGACAGCAGAGCCTTGAGAGGCCTACCTGCAGATTCAGGAGGCCAGAAGTCCGGAGGGCAGGGGAAGAGCCACTCCTCCATTGTCCCGGCCCTCCTGAGCTGGTCTAGCCTCCCTGTGCCCTGTAGATCCCGCCTAACGACCCCCGCATCAGGAACCAACGAGACTGCATCCCCTTCTTCCGCTCCTGCCCGGCCTGTACCGGGGGCAACATCACCATCCGCAACCAGATCAACGCACTCACCTCCTTCCTGGATGCCAGCATGGTGTACGGCAGCGAGGACGCCTTGGCCATAAAGCTGCGCAACCAGACCAACCAGCTGGGGCTGCTGAAGGTCAACGACCGCTTCCAAGACAACGGCCGGGGCCTGCTGCCCTTCGACGAACTGCACGATGACCCCTGTCTCCTTACCAACCGCTCCGTGCACATCCCCTGCTTCCTGGCAGGTCAGCTCTGGCCCGACCTGGGGTGGCCTGGGAGGTGCTCCCTGTGGGAGCCACAGCAAGCCTGCTTTCGAGTAGTCTGTGGGTTTCTAATGAGAGACACTGTCCTCACCAGTTTCATGATATCAGTCCAGTTGCCTTGGTGACAAGTTGAATGAAGACAGAAAGGAAAAAAAAAAAACCTAAGATGGAGGCGTAGGGATGGCCAAGGAACCTGTCCATCTGTCTGTCACTTTCTCTGTCTTTCCCCCTCTGGACTCTGGAAGAGAAGCGTTGATTCCCTCAAGGGCAGGGAACGAAAGGGACATAGAGCAATGTGTTGCCTTCATCCTCTGGAACCACACTGTCCAACCTGGAGCCAGCAGCCACCTGTGGCTGTTCTAATTTTAACTATTTTATGTTAAATGAAGTAAAAAATTCAGTTTCTTGGCTGTACCAGTCACATTTCAAGTGCTCAGTAGCCTCCTGGACTAGGGGCTCCCCTCTGGGAAGCGCATATATAGATCATCTTCATCATCTCAGAAAGTTCTAGTGGCCAGTGCTGCTACAGACTACCATGTCTTGCCCACCTTGATTACCTATATGTAATAAGAGAGGGTGGGGTTTAAAATGCAAACACTTGACAGAATGGGGCTAGGGTTGGGGCAGTGATGTAGCCACACCCAGAAATTGTCCGGTGTGTTTTAATGTAAACCCAGTGGTGGGCTCCTGGGAGGAGAAGCAAGGTCTGTGTCTGTGTGGACTTCCTGGGAAGTGGCTGCCTGCTGCTGGGCTGGTGAGCCAGACGCGGCTGCCTCTGGCCTGTGATGATGGCTGGAGAAACTTCTCAGAGAATGTCCTTTCCTCTTAGAATTTCCTCTCCAGAGTTGGCAAGGGTAGAAACCAATGTCCTGCTGAAGTGGTCCTGACCCTAGCCCTCCAGCCCCTCCAGAGAAAGGTTTGGGGAGGACTAGTGGAATCAGGGGCTCTTGCTTAGTTTTCTTGAACCGAGTCCCAGGTGCAGACTCCACACATCCAGTGCTGTAGCCTACCCTGGAGCAGGCCACACAACTGGCATGTAGTGAGGGTGGGGCTGACAACTCTGTTCAAATGGTACTGGCTTTCTGGGGTCCTGTGTTGTGCATGATTCTGAGGTTGCATCCAGTGTTAGCAGGGAATAGGCCTGTGATCCTTAGCTATGCCTGACATGGGTATGGAAATAGGTTGTGCCAACATGCAGGCTCCTCTTTGGCCTTCCCGGAATCAAGAGAATCAGCTAGCTAGATAGTGTTTGTGGATCTTAAACTTTGTACCAAGCACAGTGCTAAGCCCGTGTGTTGAAGGTGTTTGGGGGGAAGGTCAAATATAAAAAGGCACAAGCCTTGGACCTTGTCTTCAAGGCGCTCCAGTTTCACTACAAGAGGGTGGCAGGCATGTGTTGGACCTCAGCAGTGTCCCTAAGCAGGGGAAGAAGCTGTCATGGCCGACCGGGGCAGCAGGGGAAGCCTCTGAAAGGAGTACAAACTGGGCCTGGTGGGAAAAGATGGGTGGAGAGGAGGGTGAGTAGGAGACATTCTAGGCCTTGGCGGGACAGGGATGGAGGTCTTAGGAATGACCGTGGCTTTGCTTCCTAAGGGGACACCCGCTCCAGCGAGATGCCTGAGCTCACCTCCATGCACACTCTCTTTGTTCGAGAGCACAACCGGCTGGCCACACGGCTCAAGGCCCTGAATCCCAGGTGGAATGGAGAGAGGCTCTACCAGGAAGCCCGGAAGATCGTGGGGGCCATGGTCCAGGTAGTCCTGAGCGTCAGACAGACTTGGGACCCAGATGTAGCTCCGCAGCATCCTGGTTGTGTAATCTTGGGCAAGTTGCTGACCCTCCTAAGCATCTCCATCCATGATGCTTTAATCCAAAGGACTCTATCGCTTGGCAAAGGCTTCCTTTCCCTCCCCTTCTTCCTAGGCTGTGTTCTTTCCTGTGGGCCTGGGATTGGTGTTTGGAGGATGCATAGGGGCCTCAGGTGCCTGACGCACACACAGCAGCTGTTCCTCCACCTTGTCATCACTCTTGGCTCCTTTTCTCACCCACCTTTCCTTCCTTCCTTCCTTCCTTCCTTCCTTCCTTCCATGCTGGGCATTGAACCCAGAGGCATTCTACCTCCAAGCTACACCCCCAGCTCTATTTTATTTTTATTTTGAAAGAAGGTCTCACTAGGTTGATGAGGGTCTCACTATTTGCTGAGGCTGTCCTTGAAACTGTGATCCTCCTGTCTCAGCCTCCCAAGTACTGGGATTACAGGCATGTGCATGTAACCCAGCTTCCTGCTCACCATTTCTTTTTGGCTTTATCATCACCTGCCCAGCCTTCTCAGCCTCATTTACCCCCCGGGGCAGTGTTCCTGGTTCTCTCTCCCAACTTTTGATGCTCCAGTGCCCCTATTCTCTCCCCAAGACACACGCGTGCGCACACATACACACACACACACACACACACACACACACACACACCCTAGACTCTGGAGAGGGAGAGAATTAATTGATTGCAGGTGCTGAGGGTGAGTTTTTGATTTGCATTGAGAACACAAGTGGGATTCATTTTGACTTCAGAGGAAATTCTGGAGTCTAGACTAACTCGTGAGGCTCTCCCACCTCTTCTTTTCACCGGGGGAAATGATGCTAGGGCAGCCTCCGTTCCTTCCTGCCTCCCTGTCTTCCTCAAACCTATATTGAGCCCTCTTGTGGGCCAGGCATTTGCTGGACGCTGTGAGTACTTTCAATTTTCCTGGCTCTCAAGGAGTTTATAAGATGGTAGGAGAAATGAGACGTTAGTAACTCAAGGGCAAGGGAGTTATTGCAATGGCTAACAAAGCACTTTGTTATTGATTCCTCGAAGGTAATATCATGATCCCTCATTTACATTTGAGCTCAGAGGTGTTAACTAGTGGCTCGAGGTCACACAGCCAGCAAGCAATAGAGCTCGGTTTATGCCCCCAGTGCCACTCGGCTGGGTTCAGGTCCAGTACCGTGAGATTCAGTCCCCTGACCACAGGTGGATGGGAGGGATCCCCCGAGCCAGAAGCAGGTGGGCTCTGCAGGGAGGAGTGAGCGGAGAGGCCACTCCAGTGACTTCTCTTTAGATCATCACTTATCGAGACTACCTGCCCCTGGTGCTCGGGCCAGCCGCCTTGAAGAAGTACTTACCCAAGTACCGCGGCTACAACGACTCGGTGGACCCACGCATCTCCAACGTCTTCACCAATGCCTTTCGCTATGGCCATACCCTCATCCAACCCTTCATGTTCCGCCTGGACAATCGGTACCAGCCTATGGGGCCCAACCCCCGTGTCCCGCTCAGCCAGGTCTTTTTTGCCAGCTGGAGGGTCGTGCTGGAAGGTGAGTAGAGCCCAGGCCAGGAGAGCAAGGGCAGGGAGCTGGGGTGAAGGGACCCAGCTTTGCTTCCTTGGGGACCTGGTCTGATTTTCTGGGATCTGAGAATAGAGTGGGGTAGAGATGGCTCTGGGAGAGAGCAGGCTCTTCCTGTGTTGTGACTGTGACCCAGGAGGCCGGGGTTGAACGCATCCCAACCTTGAAAGTCTGTGTGAATCAATCCCCCAAGACTTATCTGCCCCCAGGGTCACGTAGTGACAAGCGAGAGCCTGCTCGCCGGGGCCATATTGGCACTAGGTGTTGCACGTACCTGGTCCGCTTCCCCAATCCCCCTCGCCCCACCTGGACTGGCTCCGACTCCCTGAGCTGACCTTTCTCCCCAACCTCGTTCCTCTTGCCCCCAGGTGGCATCGACCCCATCCTCCGGGGCCTCATGGCGACCCCTGCCAAGCTGAATCGCCAAAACCAAATTGTGGTGGATGAGATCCGGGAGCGGCTGTTCCTGCAGGTCATGAGGATAGGGCTGGACCTGCCGGCTCTGAACATGCAGCGCAGCAGGGACCACGGCCTCCCAGGTGAGGGGCTGCAGGAGTCTCCCCACCACCCCAGCCCCCAGGCCACCTCCCAGGCTGCCCATAGCTCCCCTTCCCACTCAGGGGTCCCGCCCTCTCCAGTGCCTCCCCCCCCCCCAGGCCAGAGCTTCCCCCCACCGGCCACTTGTTCTCAGGAAGTAACCTGAGGTCAGGCGCCTCCCTTTCCCGGGGCCCTCCATCCCACTTCCAGCTTCTCTGGGGTGTCTTTGCGTGCCGTGACCCTCCAACCTGCAGTGGCAGAGTAACGACCGTGACCCACGGTCTGAGAACCTGTCTCCATCATTTCTTCTTGACTCATTGTTTATGAACTCTGAGGCAGGGGAGAGATTATCACCTCCATTTGACCAATGAGGAAACTGAGGCCTGGAGACAGTTGGAACCTGGCTGGGTGATCTGGCTAAGTCACTGACACATCTGGAACCTGGACCCAGATCAGCCTAACCCTAACGCCTGTGCATGAGCTATGGGGTCGCTATGTGGTAGAGCCTTTGAGGCACACTTCACCCCTCCTGGGTCAAAGATAGACACATTAGCTCGCTCTAGGGGACAGAGAGATGTCCCTCTTCTTGAACCTGGCAGGAGTTATGCAATTTTGTGTTTGCCTTAGGGTGGGAGGGCAAGGGAAAGACAGCGAGGGTCTGGGGTGGCCCAGCTCTCCCCGTTGGCCTGAGCCTAGGGTTTAGGGTTCCCTCCGCCTGTGGCCTTGGTGTGTTGAAAGGTGGGTTTCTGGGCTGATGGAATATTTGTGAATCAGCCCTGCTGTCCCCAGTGCTCTTCCCTCCTTGCAGCAGAGGGCCCTCCCTGCAGCCTGCTGCCCCCTCTCCCACGCAGGGTACAACGCCTGGAGGCGCTTCTGTGGGCTCCCGCAGCCCAGCACAGTGGGCGAGCTGGGCACGGTGTTGAAGAACTTGGACTTAGCGAGGAAGCTGATGGAACAGTACGGCACGCCCGATAACATTGACATCTGGATGGGCGGCGTGGCCGAGCCCCTGCAGCCCAACGGCCGCGTGGGCCCACTCCTCGCATGCCTCATCGGTACCCAGTTCAGGAAGCTCCGGGACGGAGATCGGTGAGGAGGTGTCGTGGCGGCTCAGGCACACTGGGTAGCCGTGGGCTTGACCTTGAATCTCTCAGGGGCCCCAATTTCCTCCTGTCAAATGAAGGGCCAGAAAGAGTGACTTTCCATTGTGTCCTGGGGGCCTGTGTGTGGTCATCCCTAATGTGCCCTGAGCCTGTTGGGGTGCAGCAAGGAGGAAACTGGAGCCCTGGTTGTGAAGGAAGGAAGACAAAAAAATACCACCCTTACTGTTTCTTTCTCTGGGCAACTATGAAATGTCAGTCACCATTGAACAGTCCCAACGTCGCTTCCCATGGCTTCCCTTTGTGTCCTGTCATTGTGGTCGTGACCAGCTCTTACTAGCCTATGTTGCACCTTTGGGAATATTAGAAAAGGGTGTCCCTTTCAGAGTGGACATATTATAAACCACCCCCGAGATTCTCCCCCACTCCCAGGCTTCAGGAGCAAGGCTGGCGGGCCTGGCTCCCCTCCATGTGAGTGGTACCTTGAAGGCCACTGGCCTGGGGCAGGGGGAGGTAACCAGGCAGCGGGGCTCTGCCAAGAGTGGGGGACCCCTGGTTTGAAAATCCGCAGGCTGCCTGAGGGCGCGGAGCTCTCCTGGGCTGCAGGGCAGTCTTCGGTGGTCCTCTTGCATCTAGGAAGCAACTCAAACCAGCTGATGCCCTCCCAGCCCAGGATACCCCGGGGCCAGGATACCCTGGGCCAGGATACCCTCAGGCATACGGTCCCTGGTGTCCCTGTGCAGGTTTTGGTGGGAGAACATGGGTGTGTTCAGCACGCGGCAGCAGCAGGCCCTGGCCAAGATCTCCTTGCCCCGCATCATCTGCGACAACACAGGCATCACCACCGTGTCCAAGAACAACATCTTCATGTCCAACTCGTTCCCCCGGGACTTCGTTAACTGCAGAACTCTCCCTGAATTGGACCTTTCTGCCTGGAGGGAGGCCTAGAGCTGGGTAAGGACATACACCAGTGAAGGTAGACCCGGGCTGGCCATCTGGAGCCACAGAGAACTCCCTTCCGTAGATAAGCCTGTCCTTGTTCTGAGTGCCAGCTGGGAAAATGACTGGGACAGTGTGTGTGTGTGTGTGTGTGTGTGTGTGTGTGTGTGTGTGTTCATGTGTGCAATGTATATAAATGGGCATTTAATATGTATATGTTGTCCATGAGCATGGGTAGTATTGTATGTGTCATGTATGTGTTATTCATGTTAGCATGTGTTTGCTGTTTGTGAGAGTATTAAAGACATGGAAGGCAGTGCAGCAGATTGCTGAGGAAAGCAGCGTAGGAGCCAGACTGCCTGGGTTCAAATCCTGGCTCTGTAGTCTTACTAGCTGCCTGACTTGAAGCAAACTACTCTATTTCCCTAAGCCCAAGTTGTTGTTGTTGTTGTTGTTGTTTGGTACTGGAAATTGAACCCAGGGGCATCCAACCTCTGATCTACACCCCTAGCCCTTTTTATTTTTTATTTTGAGACAGGGTCTCACTAAAGTTGCTGAGGGACTGGCTAAATTGCTGACGCTGGCGGCAAACCTGTGATCCTCCTGTCTCAGCCTCTGAAGTATTGGGATTACTGGTGTGCGCCACCACGCCCGGCTAAGGTTTTTCTTATAAATGAGAGCTGTTATGGCTGCTTAGAGGGCCTGCTTGCATCTTCTAGTCCTTCACTTATTGAGCACCTACTACATACCAGGGACTGTGCTAGGTGTGGGAAACAGAGGTAAGAAAGACAGATACTGTTTGTGCCCTCAAGGCGCTTACACCTTGACCATGTCCTGCTTAGCCGAGGTGAGCCAGTGACCTCTGGAGGAAGGCGCTTCCTGCAGTTGGGCCGTGCGCCTGAGTGATGGCCCCAGGTCAGCTGGGACGGCTCCCGCCTCTGCTTTCCCGCTCACGGTTCTCTTGCTTGTTCACAGGAGCCTGTCTGGAGAGGAATGACAAGCTGCTGGCCTTTCTGTATCATTTATTTGTACCTGATGTTTACAATAATAAAGCACCACTGATGGGGGTCTCTGCTCTGTGTGTGTCTGGGAAGGGGCTGGAACCCCAACAGAAGGCCACTCTGGGGGCCCTAAATTCCAGCCAGTGTGATCTGTGCCTCAGGGGCCTGTGTTTCAGAACCAGAGTGAGGTCATCGGGGAGTCTGCGCTTGGCCAGTCCTCCCGTGGAGGACAGCCAGTTCTTAGAAACCCAGGGCCGGGCCCTATCCCTTGCCTTCCACTTCCGCCCCCTGTGGGACAGGAATGTGGTTGCCACGCCCTGGTTTTGTTCATTGCTCTGGCGAACATTTGCTATGCTCACTGTGTCAGGAGCTGGGAAGCAGAGGGGACAAAACCCTGTCTTGTGGAGAGGAAGAGCAGAGGCGTGGTGGGAAAGCTTCCCCGGATGACGGGGCACCTCTGGGCTCTGCAACCCTGCAGCCTGGCACAGTGGTTCAGGGCCCCCAAGACAGTAGACTCTTTATTCTGGGTTTCAAGTGACCAGGTCCCCAGAGAAGGGACAGCAGATGACTGGGCCCAGAGGACAGGCCAGCGCTGACGGAGGGGAAGGAGCGCATGCACCTGGTGGCCTTGCTGGATCTGGACCTCTATATCCACCTGGCAGATCCCTCCCCCCCATCTTCCCACATCCAGGCAAGGCCACCTGCCGCCGGGCGCTGGGAGTGTGCGGGAGGACGGGGTCGAGGGTACTCATGGGGCCCTCAGTGTGTGAGCAGCGGCACATGACACTCACCCTCGTGTCACTGATGAGGAGAGGGCCGCTGGGGGGGGGGAGGCTGCAAAGAAGCAGGTTCCAGCACTGGGGCTGCAGCCCAGGTCTCCTGCCCGCTCTTACCACAGCGTCTGCCACTCCCACCCGCCAGTCAGGGGATCTGGATTTTTGGGCTGGGCTGGCCTTACCCAGAGGGTCATTTTAAAAGAAGGATGAGCCGGGCGTGGTGGCGCACGCTTGTAATCCCAGTACTTGGGAGGCAGAGACCGGAGGATCCGGGTTCAAAATCAGCCTCAGCTACTTAGTGAGGCCCTCTGCAACTTCGTGAGACCTGGTTTCAAAATAAAGGATAAAAAATAGGGCCGGGGGTGTAGCTCAGAGGTAGAATGCCCCTTGGTTCAACCCCTGGTACCGCAAAAAAAAAAATAAATAAATAAATAAAAGAAGGATGTATGAATGTGCATTGGGCAGCAGTTGAAGGAATGTTCTGGAGCTTCCCCTTCAGAGGCTTGACGGGCTCCAAGGACTTCCCAGGGAGAAGAGGGTATTTCCCAGAGGGATAGCTGGAAAAAATTCACTGTATCTGGGAAATCCGGGCTTGGTTTCCCTCCGTTTTATCCCTTGCACACCGACATGCAGTCCCGCTCCAAGCCCCTCTCCTGTCACTCCACAGCCACGGTTTCATTTTCCCAGGAGCCCCCTTGCTGCCTCACTTCTTTGAGAGTTCTTGGAATTCCACCCTGTCACCCCACAGACCCATGCACACGACATCTCCGTGGCCAGACACGTGTGGACTGTGAACGTTTTTGGCAGTGACTTTGAGGCCTGCTTTCAGAAAGGAAAGATGCCAATGCCAACATCCTTAGTCGGTCATCGGATGTTTATTGAGACTTAGTGTGGTGGGTGCCATGGGTCATACTCTTGGAAGCAGGTGGCAGTCCCTGGCTCAGGAAGCTTACAATCTAGCCCGGGAGGACGGGAGAAAAGATAAGAGCCAGAGGCTACAGCTTGGCAATGAATGTTCAGGGCAGAGGATGGACGACATCGGGCAGGCTGGACTGGAAGGGCAGCTTGGGGTCTGAGTCTTGGCAGAAAGGAGGATTTCTGCAGGCTGAGAGGTGGGGTGCAAGGAGCGGGGGCTCAGTTGGGGAGCAGGAAAGGCTGAGGGGGCTGCAATTGGTCTTGAGCAAGCTATTCATCCAGCCAGTGCAAGAGAGGCCTGGCTGAAGGAAAGGGAAGGACCGGAGTGTGGAGCTCTAAGGGAACAGGTCCCTGGGCTTGCTTGAAATGGCATCGTGGACCAAAGGGAGTTCTACTGGTCAATGAGGGAGGCCGTGGGGCCCAGGCTGCTAATTCGCCACTGAGGCCCAGGGCGAGAGGTCCAGTTCATCGATGGCTGAGCAGTCCACAAAGCCCTGGGGGTAGCTGCTGGCCTGGAATGGGTTCAGCGGGACCTTGGTGATGTGGGTGTTGTCACAGACAAGGCGTGGGAAGGACATTTTCCTCAGAGAGTCCTGCTGCTTCTTCGTGAAGATCCCCGGGTTTTCCCACCAGAACCTGCAAAGACAGAAGCAGGGGTCACGCCACACTGTCTAGCTGCCGGCCCCTCCCCCCGCTGCCAAAGGAGGCCCCTGGGAACCGGAGAAACCTCGCCTGAGCTGAGGTGTGGAGTTAGCCCAGGACGCAGGACGCTGGGACAGCCACCTGGGAGAAAGGCTCCAGAGGGAGCTGGCGGGCAGGAGCCTCCTCCCTGGCGGAGGGTCACTTGCCTGTCTCCATCGCGGATCCGCTGGAACTGCTTGCCCAGGAGGCAGGCCAGGAGAGGCCCCACCCGGCCCCTTTCTACCAGGGGCTCAGCGACGGCCCCCACCCAGATGTCAATGTTGTCAGGGGTTCTGTAGAGACTCAGTAGCTTCTTGGCCAGCCTCTCATTCTTCAACACGGCACTCAGCTCCTCTAGCGTCCGCGGCTGCGAGAGGTCACAAAAGCCTCTCCAGGAGTTGTACCCTAGGGCGGGGGGGAGGCTGAGGCTGTCTCATCCCGGGGACTTCCCGCTCACGGCCCACCTTGGGGACATACTCACTCCAGCCCCATCCGTCCCCCAAAGTCTAAGCTGATGGCTTTGGGGACAGGGGAGGCACTGTGGGGAGACTAGAAGCTTCCCTGGTATTAACCACGGGTCCAGGCACTATTCTAAGCACTGTACAAATGTGTAAAGCGAAGAAGAGAATGTCCTAGAACTAGTAAGTGGCACAGCTAGGACTGGAACTCAGGCAGTCTGGCTCTGAATTACATTAAATTGCTTTTCATGGGTATAAAAGAAAGGCCCAGCAATCATCGGCTTCTCTCTATTCTTCTCTTACTCTTTTCTGGGTTTTTAAACTGGTTTACAGGTTAGTTGTTGATCTCTTTTCCATCTGAGGAACTCCAAGATAGAACTAGATGTGTGTTCCTGTCTCTGTGTTAGGGAGAATGAAAGATGTTGTTACAGTGTGGGTGTGGAACGGCCCCCAGGAAAGCTCAGGTGTTGCCCTGCAGCAAGGTTCAGAGGCGGGCATGGCTGGGGGAGGTGGGCCAGTGGAGGCGTGGCCTTGAGGACTATCTTCTCCCTGGTTCTCTCCTCTCCCCGTCTCTGCTTCCTGGCTGCCATGAGCTCAGCTTTCCTCTGCCCTGCCCTGCCTTTGATGTTTCTTCCTTGGAGCTGGCCAACCTTGGACTGAACCTCTGAAACTGTGAGTTTAAATAAAGGAGTTAAACCTTTCCTCCTCTAAGTTGTGCTTGTCAGGTATTTTAGTCAGTGATGAAAAGCTGAGTGAGACAGATGCCATTTCATGAATGAGCAAAATGGGTTTTAAAACCAGCCTGCCTTCTGTTTCAGAATTGATCAGATCCTCGGGGTCATGGAGGAGAGTCTCCAGAAGCCCCAGAAGTGTCTAAAAGCTCTCTGGGCCGGGCTAGAGCCCAGGTGCACTCACCAGGCTGCCCGTGGTCCCGGCAACGCTGGATGTTGATGGCAGCCAGGTCAAAGCCGTGAATGGTGTGAGTTGGCTGGAAGAGCTTGTTGCGCAGCTCCCCTGTCATCATTTTATCCGGACTCATCAACTTGGCTTTCTTGGCCAGCAGGCCCCGCACCAGAGGATCAATCCCACCTGCAAGAGAGACCCAGGGACCGTACTCAGCATGGGGATAGGTGAGGCTGTCTTCCATGCAGGCCCTCCCTCCACCAGACATTTACTCTCAGTTGAAAGTAGGGCCAACTGAATGCTGCTGGCTGGAAGCAGGGAGAGAGGGGCAGCAGGGGGCCTGCAAGGTGCGCTTAGGGAACAGGGGGGCGTGGGGGGCCCAGGTTGTCCACTGTCGGAGTGGCAGGTGGGGCCATCCATGGGATGATGGCATGAACAGAAATGTCAAGGGTTTTTTCAAGTTCTAGTTCATGGAGTCAGCGCCTCCCTGTCCATCTACTCCCCTGAGGAACACTGCTAGCATCAGTCTTTAAGAAATGTCCCCGGCTCTTTTGTGTGTGTGTGTGTGTGTGTGTGTGTGTGTGTGTGTGTGTGTGTAGCGGGGGTACTGGGGATGGAATACAGGGGCATTCTGCCTCTGAGCTACATCCCCAGCCCTATTTTATTTTTTATTTTGAAAAAGGGTCTCACTAAGCTGGGCGTGGTGGCGCACGCTTGTAATCCCAGTACTTTGGGAGGCAGAGACCGGAGGATCCGGGTTCGTGGCCAGCCTCAGCTCTCTCTCTCTCTCTCTCTCTCTCTCTCTCTCTCTCTCTCTACTTAGTGAGGCCCTCCGCAACTTTGTGAGACCCGGTTTCAAAATAAAGTATAAAAAATAGGGCCGGGGGCGTAGCACAGAGGTAGAATGCCCCTGGGTTCAATCCCCGGTACCGCAAAAAAAAAAAAAAAAAGGGTCTCACTAAGTTGTGGAGGGTCCTGCTGCGAACCTGTGATCTTCCTGTCTCAGCCTCTCAAGTACTAGGATTACAGGCATGCGCCACAACACCTGACTTGGCCCTGGCTTTTGAGGCTTTAAGGAAATCCAGTTTCAACACAGAACAGCCAGGGATAAAGGAGCGCTGTGTCCAACCTCTGCCACCTTATAGAGGTGGAAGGCTTTAGAGAGAGCAGAAAAGAGCTGTTCATTTACCAAGCCCAGGAATTCTTTCTTCAGAGGGCAGAGAAGCCTAGCACAGAGAGAAGAGGTAGGGAAATCGCAGGCACTTCAGAAGCCAGAAAGAGGAAAGAGGCGTTCATTCCCTCCTGTGAGTTAGGAACTGTTGTAGGGTATGCTGCACATCTGTCTCACTTAATGTTTTGGATACCCTCATGAGATGGGTACTATTATTGTCCCTGTTTTGCAAATGAGGAAACTGAGGCTCAGTGAGATGAATTCACCTGCCCAAGGCCCCACTGCAAGTGCTTGGAGTCTGACTTCCAAACCAGGTTTCCCTACAAGCAGGTCGCGGAGTGAGCGAGTCAGGTGAGAGAGAGCATTTTCCTGAAAGGACATACCGTCTTTGACCATCCTCCAGGTGTTGAAGAAGAGGGTGTGCAGGGGGAGCTCTGGTTCTGGACCCCATGGCTGGTAATTCTCATCCAGGCGGGACACAGTGGAGGGGATCTCCAAGTGGCCAAAGCGGAAGGCGAAGGTAAAGACATTGGAAATCCGGGGATCTACAGATTCATTGTAGCCTTGGTATGGGGGGATCCACTTCTGCATCTCATCACCCAGCACGATGGGCAGGTAGTCCCGAAAGGTGATAATCTGGAGGAGAAACAAATTTTGAAGAAAGGGCATGAGAAGGCTCGAAGCTCTGCAGAAAGAGACTAGAGAGGAATTGCCACCAAAGAGGGCTGGGCAGTCAAAAGTCAAGGATGGCGAAGGGATAGCATTTGAATCCAGTTTCAATTCCTACAGCCATGGCAGGCATTGCTAATCAGTTATGATTTTCTTTCTGCTGATCTCTCATGATTTACATCCACATGGCTCTACTAATCAGTCATTTGTATTTGGCCCTTGAAATATACTCTCTTTGCCATCTTTGCTCTACGTTTACGGCCTTCATGCTAAAGTGAGAGTGCTTGTGTGTCATTTTAATGTAACAATGTCATATTATTAAGCTTTTCCCCACAGGCCAGGCCAAGAGGAATGCTGGGCCTCAAGAATGACTCAGGGCCCACCATGGGGACTTCATCCAGTCCCCAGTTCTGAAAGGAATGCTGGACCACAAGGGACCGCCTGGTTTTGCTTTTCTCAAAAGCAATGAACTAACACAAAAAGGAATTTTTTTTCAGAAAATAAAAATCATGCCTCCACATAATAATTACATTCATTTTTACCCTTTCTAATCTTTGTGTACATAATGCATATTTTTATGTAGTTATGATCCTAGAAAAGACATACCTTTGCATTTCTTCTTTTTAAATTTCTATTTTATTTATTTATTTTTTGTGGCACTGGAATTAAACCCAGGGGCATTCTGCCTCTGAGCTACACCCCCAGCCCTATTTTATTTTATTTTATTATTATTACTTTGGTGGTACCGGGGATTGAACCCAGGGGCATTCTACCTCCAGGCTACATGCCCGGCCCTATTTTTTTATTCTTTATTTTGAAACAGGGTCTCACTAAGTTGTGGAGGAGGACCTCACTAAGTAGCAGAGGCTGGCCACGAACCTGGATCCTCCTGTCTCAGCCTCCCAAGTACTGGGATTACAAGCGTGCGCCACCACGCCTGGCTTATTTTATTTTTTGAAACAGATTCTCACTAAGTTGTGGAGGGCCCTGCTAAGTTGCTGAGGCTGGCTGCGAACCTGCGATCCTCCTGTCTCAGCCTCCCAAGTACTGGGATCACAAGCGTGCGCCACCACGCTTGGCTTGTATTTCTACCTTTTTCAACTTAACATCCCTCACATTTCTACGTTGCTTTCACAATTATTTTAAATGTGCGTAATATTCCAGTGCATTCATTGACCACTCTTTCATTGGTTCACTCTTAGTTGGCTCCCTGTTTTCCTGGTGGTGCAGCCTGTGGGGATGCTGTCCATGGAGCGGGCAGGCTGGTCCGCAGACTATGGAGGCAGAGGCCTGCCTCTGACCACAGTGACTGGCCTCGCTGTCAGCCCTTCCTTCGCTTTCCCAGGAATTTCGATTTGGGGTGCAGCTGTTCTAGACTGTTTCAGATGGTACTTGCTTTGAGAGGACAGATACGGTCACATGGGTGGTCATTCCTGACCATGTGCTGAAAAGCAGAGAAAACCCATCTGCAGAGAGAGTGAAGAACAGTGGAGAGACAGAGGGGAGGCGCTGCCCTGATTCCAGATGATTCCAGTCTCTGGCTCTGCTCCTTGATGAGGCCCAGCCCCACGACCTCCCTTGGGGTCCCAGGAGAAATCCTTCTCATCTCCCAGTTGACACTTGTGTTGAACACAACTGAACGTCCCAACCAGCCTGAGTTGGTTTCTTTTACTTGTAGCCCCCAAAGCCTTGTTTTGAATGGAATTCTGTCTCCTCCTAATTCATATGATGAAGCCCTAACCTCCAACATGGCTCTGTTTTGAGATGGAGCGTTTATGGAGGCAATTAAGATAAAAAAAAAAAAAAAAGAAGCCAAGAAAAGCCCGCTTTCTCCTTCCAAAGGACTAGGGCAAGAGAGATCCAGCACAGACCCAGAGGAGAGCCCTGGTCCCTGCTTCACACCCCAAGTCCTCATGGGACCCGGCCATCCCAGCCTTTGGTCCACATCCAGGCTGGTGGAAGGCTTGTCAGCCTGCAGTGGCTGCAGCTGTGGGGCCCTGCATCGCTTTGCGCTTTACCCCGGGCTCTTCGCCAAGGAGACCCAGGTATAGTGGCTTTGCTTCTTTAGAAGGTTGCTTAGCAACGGCAAGCAGTCAGGAAAGAGCATCTTGCCCTGCAGACAATACTAGCAGGACCTGAGTGGGAAGCTCAAAAGTACCAGAAGAATGAAGCAGACCAGAGCATTAGAAGGGCTTGGGAAACTAAGCTGTCCCTGGGACTAAAACGCACAACCTCTGTAGCCCAGTATGTAGCCCAGAACCTACATACCAAGCCTAAACAAGGGAACTGCATGCCAAGATAAAAGATTTAAATAGAATCAAGTCTCCAAACAGCTGGGTATGGTGGTGCATACCTGTAATCCCAGTACTTGGGAGGCTGAGACAGGAGGATTGCAGGTTCGAGTCCAGACTCAGAAACTTAGTGAGGCCCTTAGCAACCGACTGAGACCATGTTTCAAACATAAAAAGGGCTTGCGGGTATAGCTCAGGGGTAGAATGACCAATCCCCAGTACTAAAACAAACAAACAAACAAAAAAACCAACAAACAACAAATGAATAAACAAAAGCTCTCAAAAATTAACATTAAAAGAAAATAATCCAATTTGAGAATGGGAAGAACACATCAACACAGTATTGAAGAGGACATTCAGATGGCAAATAAGCACATGAAAAGATGCTGAGCGTCACTAGCCATTAAGCAAATGCAAATTAAAACCACACGAGATATCACTACACACCTATCAGAGAGGGTAAAATAAAAGATGGAGATGACATCAGATATTGACCAGGATGCTAAGAAACTGGGTCATGCATACATTACTGGTAGGAATGTAAAATGGTACAGCCACTCTGGTAAATAATTTGGCAATTCCTTTTAAAACCAAAAGTGGACTTACCATATGACCCAGCATTTCTACTTTTGGGCATATACCCTGAAGGAATAAAACTTACTTTCAGGCAGAAACTTATACACGTTTAAAGCGACTTTATTCATAGAAACCCCAAACTGGAAGCTATCCAAAAGTTCTTCAATAGTTGAAGAGTTAAACTGTGATAATCCATACCATGGAGTATGACCTAGCAACAAAAAGGAAGAACTACTGACACACACAACGACTTGGATGAACCTCACAGATGTTATGCTTAATGAATAAAGCTCATCTCAAAGGGATACATACTGCACACTTCCCTTTATATAACAGTTGAGAAATAACATGACTGTCGAAATGGAGAATGGATTAGTGTTTTCCAGGGGTTAGGGACAGAGGGGCGAGGGTGGATGTTGCTCTAAAGGAGTAACGTGAAGGAGAGTGTGCAGTTGAGTATCTTTGTGGTGGCGGTGGCCACATAAAGCCACGCCTGTGACGAAGCTGAGAGAGCACGCACGATTGCGTCCATAGCTGGTGGAATCTGAATAAGCTCTCTGGTTTGCACCAATGTTAACTCCCTGGTTTTGCTAGTGTACCATAGTTACACAAGAGGTTAGCACTTGGGGAGGCTGGGTGAAGGGCACATGGATCTCTGTATACATTGTTCCTTTTATTTTTTGCAGTTTCTTGAGAAACTATACTTATTTTAAACTAAAATGTTTAAAATGGGCACAACGGTGCACGCCTGTAATCCCAGTGCTTGGGAGATTGGGACGGGAGGATCACAGGGTTGAGGCCAGTCTCAGCAACTTAGCGAGACTCTCAGCAACTTAGCAAGAGCCTATTTCAAAATAAAAAAAAAAAATAAAGGACTTGGGTGTAGCTTTCATGTAGAATGCCCCTGGGTTCAATTCCCAGTACCAAAAATTAAAATAAAATGTTAAAAAAGTCTGTGTATGGTTAATATCACCCTATCAATCTAAGTCTCTTCTAGTTAGTCAATCAAATCCACAGTTGAGCATGCCCATTGATATTCGGCTTAGGGGGAGAGAATTAGAAAGGAAGAGAATCATATCAAAATAGTCCAAGTCATTTCAAGGTAGCAGTCCAGGGAGGGACTGAGCCTGTGATCCCAGGGATGGCACCAGGGCAGACACACTGGCAACTGAACCAAGGGGCATTCTACCTCCGAGCTACACCTCCAGCCCTATTTTATCTTTATTTTGAAACAGGGTCTCACTAAGTTGCAGAGGGCCTCACCAAGTTGCCAAGGCTGGCCTTGAACCTGCGATTCTCCTGTCCCAGCCTCCCAAGTACTGGGATTACAGGCGTGCACCACCACGCCCACCCAGCTCAAGGACGGAGGGTTTAAAAGAATGAGGCAGTGGGAGAGAGCAGCAGTAGCAAGGAGCAGTGTGGAGGTGTGTGGGTAACGGAGGAGGTGGCTGGAGGCTGGTGCGAGCAGAAGGCAGAGCCTGGAACGGGAGCCAGGTGATTGTGGGGGTTGGGCTCCTGCACCTCTTTACCTGCACAAAGGCTCCCAGGATTTTCCGGGCTTCCTGGTAGAGCTTCTCTCCATCCCAATGAGGGTTGAGTCTCTTCAGTTCTCTGGCCAGCCGGTTGTGCTCCCGGAGAAAGAGGGTGTGGGAAGTAGCTAGCAGGATCTGCTCGGAAGCTCGGGAATCTCCTGAAAGCCCAGAGGGCAGGAAGGTGGGTTCTCCCTGAGCAGCCCAGGACCCGGTGACCGACTGGCACAAAAAAATAAGTGTTCAGGGGTGCTCTCCTATGGCCCCTCCTTCCAGGCCACTTGAGAGAAGTCAGGTGGAGAGGTATGGGGAAGGGAAAATCATAGGTTTGCAACTCAATTCTATATTGTGTGACCCTGAGTAGTTTACTTAACATTTCTGAGCCTCAGTCTTCCCATGTGGAAAAATGGGAATAAAAGGCCTACCACATAAGACTGTGGTAAAGGATATAAGTGGCAAATTAAAAAATAAAATTTTACTCATTATAACCCAACTACCTTTTAAGAAGCACAGTTCAAATACATGACAGGCTCTTTGCCTTACAGAGCAACTTTTTAGGAATGCAAGTTTGAGGGTAGGAGCCTGGGTGGGGCTGAATTCTGGGTAATAAAGGGAAAAGAATATGGAGATGGGGCCCACTGTGGGCAGGAGAGAAGAACAGGGATGGTGAGATATGTGAATGGTGAAGACCAGGTGTCCCAGGAGGGGACTTCTCCCTGCTGTCTCCAAGCTCCAGGAAGGCCTATTACATTCACAAATGCAGGCTGGCCTGCCTTGCCAGGGATTTTGTCCTGGGAGAGTGGATTTTTGGGGGAGGAAATTCTTCCAGAAACCAGAGACAGAGAGAAACAGGAGGCCATGGCCCCTGGAATAAACAGAATTGGGAGGCTTTGGTTGTGCATAGTTTTTATGGAGGGGGGGCTTTGTGCTCAAGTTATAAAAAGCCTATCTCTCTTCTCTTTCTCTCTCTCTCTCCCTCCTCCATATATATATTCCTTTTAATCTAAAAGCTCCTTTTCTAAAAAATTACTTTAATAAATGTTTCACAAAAGAGAACAAGTTGGGTGTGGTGGTACACATCTTTAATCTCAGTGCTTGGGAGGCTGGTATAGGAGGATTGCAGGTTCGAGGCCAGCCTCAGCAACTTAGTGAGACACTGTTTCCAAATAAAAAACAAAAAAGGGCTAGGGGTGTAGCTCGGAAGTAGAATGCTCCTGGGTTCATTCCCCAAAAACAAAACAAAACAAAACAAAAACCAACCAAACAAACAAACAAAACAACAACAAAAAAACCCCAGCAATTCATCAATAAGGATGTCCATTACCAAACAGCAACAACAAAAACAAAGAAAAGCTAGAAATAACTGAATGCCTCTAAAGAGGATTGAAAAAAATACAGTAGTATATGTCACAGAATACCAGGCAGCCATTAAAAATCATGTTGAGGAAGAATAGTTAATGGTATGGGGTGTTAAATAAAAAATCAGGTTATAGAGCATTATTTATGGTATGGTTCCAATTATGTAAAACAATGTAGAACCATATCTATGATAGAAAAAATACTGGGAAGGTTGGCATTAAAATGTTAATGATTATTAGTGGGATTATGTCGATCTTTTTATATTCTTTGTGCTTTTCTGGACTTCTTTGTTTTGTTTTACAGTGAACACGTGTTCTTAGATTCTTTTTCCATCTGGGCCCTCCTGCAAGCCCTGCACCAGTGCCATGGACAGCGGTGGCTGGGTGTGCATTTCCCCAGAAAGATGCTGATAAGGGAGCAGCAACCAAGCCTCTCTGGAGAGTCCTTGCCTTCTTGGGCCCCTGTTCTCTTCCCAGTCTAGACTCACCTGCCAGGAAGCAGGGCACTCCGGCTGTGGTATTAATGAACTCACAGGGGCTCGGCTTCTTGGTGTCGAAGGGCAGGTAGGGCAGCCCCTGGTCTGAGACCTCCTGGTTGACAGCCATGAGGCCCAGGGGGCTGCTGAGGTTGCGCAGGCGGCTGGCCAGGCTGGGCTCAGGGCCGTACACGAAGCTGGCATCCAGGAAGGAGGTTAGAGCGTTGATTTGCTCTCGGGCCAGGGACAGGAAGGGTGAAGAGGGGCAGATGAACCCGGCTCTGAAGAAAGGCATGCACTTCCCTTGAGTCTTCACCTTGGGGTCACCGGGTGGGAACTGTAGAGAGATTGGGGGGCGGGTGAGTGGGCAGGAGCAGCACTTCTGGTCCCTGACAATCTCCCCAGGGCCAGTCTGGATGCAAAGATGTTGACAGTGCCCTCTTAGGACCCCAGTGTCAGACGCTGACCCCAGATGCCTCCTGCTGACATTACACATCCTGGGTTCATAGTACTCTGAAGTTCATTACATCTTACTGTGTTAAAGAGCTGAGAGCAATAATTCTTTCTTTCACAGCACGGGCTCTGAATTTTTGTTAGGGAGGATGTCATGCAATCCTTGGACAGGGAGGTAGCACATGAGATGGGAAAGGGTTTGCTAACAATTACTACTAACAACAGTGATCTTTTATTTATTTTGGACCTACCATGTGCCAGTCATTATGCATACTTTATCTCACTTTGGTTCTCTTGAAACCCTGCAAAGTGGACCATTCAGTCCCATTTTATACACAAGAAAACTGAGACTCAGAAAGGTTAAGTAACCTGCCCAAGCACTTTCGAACTGTAAGAGAAAGATGTGAAATTCAGGTCTAGATGGACCTCATTCCACAGCTCACATTCTTTATAACACAGCTGATAGCCTTGATTTGTTGTTTGAGTGAACAAGTGTCTCTCTAATGGGAAAACCCAGGAATAAGAAGAACAGATGCATCTTGTAAGTTCTCCCTTCCTGATGGATATTCCCACAAACCCCTGCTGCTCACGGGCCCATCTGTCACGGGCTCCTCCTCCCAGGAGATGAAATCATCCTTGAGCATTCCACAAACTTTAAGTACAGGATGAAACTCCTGGGATCTTGGTAAAAGGTAGAACCTATTTTCCAATGTCTTGGAGGGAGGCTGGAGATATTACTTATTTCTACTAAGCCCCTAGCTGATTCTGACGCTGCTGAGTTGTGGATGTAGACAACCCTCCCCAGAGCTTCCCAATTTTGCCATTAATAGCTTACTTGTCCATTTCACTGGACCTTTGTCCCGAGAGCAGGAACAGCGCCTTACCTGTGAATCCCCAGTGTTTGGTGCACTGACTGGCAAGGGCTGGATGGTTAATATCTAATTACTGAATAAGTGGATGGGTAAATGAATGGATTAGTGAATGAATGGATGGATAAACGAGGTTTGGGACAATTCAGCATCCAAGACCCATGTAGAGATCCCGGCCTTTGGGCTGGGCATGTGTGCTGCATCCGGTGGGCAGGGGCTTGTCGGGGACGTCGGTGGTAGGGCTTACCATGATGGGGAAGCAGTTGCCTCGCTGGACGCAGTCCTGTTCACACTGTGCTTTGGAGTACTCGCTACTCCCCAGCTCGGTGTCCGGGGCAAAGTCCAGGTCGTGGTCCACAATTTGGCCCCACTGCATGAAGAGCAGGGACCTGTTTTGGTCCAGAACATCCTCCTCGTTCAGATAGCCAGCAATCTTGTTGGAGACCTCACGGGCCTACAGATGGAGAGAGAAGGGGGGAGGGCAGATGGCAGGGAAAAGGGCTTTGAGGATTCGGATTAAACTAGAGTTTACTGAGAACCTACAATATAGCAAGCACACTTGATCCGGATCCACAAGGAGGCTGGCAGTGGCTGGCATCACTCCACTCTGTAGACAAGAAGTCTGAGCCCTAGAGGTGAGGTCCATGCTCTAAGGTCCCGGCAGGCACGGGATTGAACCCCAGGCTGTATGACTGGACCACTGCAAGGCCAGGGCCCTCTCCAGTAAGTGAGGGAAGACAAAGGCTGTTTCTGAAGTGCTTGCCTCGGAGGTGCCAGGTGTGGGGGCGGAGGAGAGGGGCTCTGGGGAGGCGCTGCCAACTCAGATGAGGCCAAGAGAGAGGACCTCTAGGCAAATGACAGCTGATGCGCTCCAGGGGCTTGGGCAGGGCAGGCGCAAGCAGGACGGGGCAGGGAGGCCATCTGCCTGGAGACCCCAGGGTATCTGGCCTGTGGCAGAGGAACGGGACCACCACGTGGCCGGGCCTCGGGCTCTGCTGCCCTCTAGTGGCATTTTGGGGGCACACCCCAGGAGCAAGTCCAAGCCATCTCTGCTGGCCTCCGGGACGCATCCCTCTAGCCTCCCACCCATTTCTTCTTCCTTTCCCTGTGCGTTTGGGCGTGCATCCCCTCCTCTCGGACTCCCATCGCCGTCCACCTCGAGGCTCCCGTTACCCCGCCCGCCCTCACCAGCGGGAGAGGGAAGCCGTTCCGCGTCGTCCCTGGCTTCGACCCGAAGGGGAGGGAAAGTCCGTCCTGGTACTCGGCCGGCAGCCAGCGAGTCAGCGCCCTGTTGGCGGCGCCCAGCGCGGGATTCCTCCTGAAACCAGCAGCACCGTCCCAGCCTGGGCACCCAGCACCAGCCGGCCTGGGGTTCCGAGACCCAGGACCCGGAGGGGAAGGGGGATGCGGAGGAGGTGCCTCTCAAGTGTGGGGTTCCTGTGTCCGGGTGAAAGGGCCCGCTTCCCGGGGGTACAGTGGCCTTTAGAAGGGACAAGGCAGTGGGTGGTCTGTCTGGAATACCCCAAGGGCAAAGCCCCGGCTGGGTGAGGTGGGCAAGGTGCTCGGGACCCCCCCACGGCCACCCCTGCACAGTCACCTGTGGTTACAGTCCCCCGTAATGGTGCGGTAAGGGCTGCTGAGGTCACATTTCACCACTGGAGCAGGGACGCCGCAGCCCACCTCTCGAGACAGCCAAGGCAAGTCCAGGCTGGGGCCTAAAACAGAAGGGGCCCCGGACACCGGGGAAGCCGAGTTCTTTCTCCCGTCTGAGGCACGGGGAGTGGATTTCATTTGAAATTAAAGCTCCAAGTTGTTTTAACTTCTGAGCCTCCTGATAACTTCTTTTTCTGCATTTCCTCATTACTGAGAGGAAAGGCTGCTCTGCTCACCGAATCTGCATATGTCTACCTCACTAAGTCTGCACGTGTCTATTTCCTGCCTTTGTCCCACTTTGCTGCCCCTTCTGTCATAAAAGCTTTTCTAGCCTTGGAGTTTTCTGAAGATGATGACTTGAAACAGAAAAGTTTCCTCTCCCTTCCTTCAAAGCTGGCTTTGAATAAAACCTATTTTCCACGTCCACAAATTTGACGTGGCGTATTTGTGGAGCACAACAAGCGGTAAAGCGTTGTCTCTGGCTTTAGGGCAGTAACAGTTCCCCCAGGTAACAGCAGGAGGCTGGGAATCAAGCCTGGGGTGTCAGCTCCCTGTTCCCCAGAACGAGATAGAAGTCTCAGCACTTGCAACATCATCCTGATACAGGTGGCCTAAATGTCCCCTCCACTAATGGCGTGGTGACACTGGTTTGGAACAGTGAGGCCTCGTTTATTGACTGTAGTACTTTGTTCAGGCAGAGACTTTACAGAAGGTATTATACAAAGGGCACCACGTCCCCTCATCCGGAGTTGGCACTGTGACTGGCCGGGCCTGAGTTCCTTTATCTGCAGACACACATTGGCCTAGCTGTCCTCTAAGCCCCTCCTTGCTCTGCTGGTCTGGCCTATGACTCTAAGGGACAGACAGGAGTGCTCTCCATGTAGGACTAACAGGGAGTGCAGCCTTTGGTGGCCTCTGCTCTCTTCTGCGGGGAGATGAACCCTTCCTGCCCTCAGAGGGCTAGTGAGTTTCCTGTACCTGTGCCATTGGTCAAGGCTACCTCCTGCTTCAGTCTCTTTAAGGACTCCTCCCACACCTGCCCCAGGCGGATGGCCGTGCGTGTGGGGCCTTTGGCATGCTTGAGGTACTCGGAGAGCTGTCGGGTGGTGGGAGTCTTGGAGCTCATGGTGGTCTTCAGCCTGCAGTGGAGAGCAAGGGGGATCAAGTAGAAGGGGTTGGTGGAGGAGCACCGCTGGGGTGATGGGTGTATGGGGAGGAGCCCGGGGGTGTGGGCAGCACAAAGGAGACAGTTTGTGCTCTCAGGTGCTCTTTTTCATTTTTCTCCTATTGCCTCTGGAAAATCTCTTCTGGGTGGAGGAAGCTGCAGTGGTCACTAAGCTTTGGTAGGCCTGGTCTTGAGGAAGGAGGGTGGGTGGATGGGAGTGGTGCCTGAATTCCAACCAGAGGGTGGCACCTAGGCCGGTCGTGTCAGAACCAACTGGGGAACCTCAAAATCCCACAGGTCCTGCGACATACTAACCCAGACTTGAGGAACCCCTGGCATATAGCTGGCCTGTCATTGAGCTCTGTGGACTAGGAATTCTAGGACCAAGATGCTTATTGTCCTCCAGTTCCGCCCATAAAAACACCCCTCATTGCACCTGTCCCCAGAGCTGGTGTGGAGTTTGTGGCCAAAAGCATCCAGCCTATCGCCGAATACTCAGCCTGTGTGTGTGTGTGTGTTACTGAGGATTGAACCCAGGGGTGTTCTACCTCCAAGCTATATCCCCAGCCCTTTTTATATTTTGTTTTGAAACAGGGTCTCACTAAGTTGCTGAGGCTGGCCTCAATCCTGCGATCATCCTGTCTCAGCTTCACTGGCTGTCATGCCTGGCCTGTCACTACTTGTCAGGCCATTAGGGCATGGTGGCCCATACTTGTAATCCAAATACTTGGGAGGCTGAGACAGGAGGATTGCAGGTTTGCGGGGCCAGCCTCAGCAATTTAGGCCCTCTGCAATTTAGTGAGACACTATTTCAAACTAAATTAAAAAAATAGGGCTGGGGGTGTAGCTCGGAGGTAGAATGCCCCTGGGTTCAATCCCCAGTACCACACACACACACACACACACACACACACACACACACACACAGTGTCTCAGCCTGAGGGGCTACCTGGGCAAGCAGGCATAAGGAGGACCCTGGTGATTTAGCTCTTATCAGGGCTACCCCAACCTCCATAAAAACAGCCCAAGATATAAGCCATATGTTTTTTGCTGCTGTTGGAAGAGACAGCAGAGCCCAGTCACCTAAAGTGGGCGAGGAAAGGCAAGGGAGAAAAGCCCCAGGCTCCTCTGGGCTGAGGGCTGGAGCAGTCAGCCATAGCCAGAGAATCTTCTAGGTCATGGAGTTAGCAGGGAGTCTCAGAGACCAGAGGAGTGCCCAGGAGAGGAGCTTGCTTGGACCACCTTGAGGCGCCGAGCTGTCCAGGGGAGTCGCCTGCCATCCCTTACCCTCCCCTCCCCCAGCCCAGCCTCCAAGCAGGGGAGAGGGGGAGTCCAGGACAGAGGGAGAAGCTCACTGCGCTCTGCTCTCACCCTCTGCCCCACGCAGTTCTGAGCTGAGGGAGACACGCTGCCTGGGGCTTTGTCTTATGCTAACCTTTTATTTATTTTATTTCTTTGCGGTGCAGGGGATTGAACCCAGGGGCGTTCTACCTCTGAGCTACACCCCCGGCCCTATTTTTTATATTTTATTTTGAAACCGGGTCTCACGAAGTTGCGGAGGCTGGGGCTGAGGCTGGCCGCGAACCCGGATCCTCCGGTCTCCATCTCCCAAGTACTGGGATTACAAGCGTGCGCCACCACACCTGGCCCTAACCTTTTATTTTATTCTTATTTTTTATGGTACTGGGGATTGAACCCAGGGGCATTCTACCTACGAGCTACACCCCCACCCTTTAAAAAAATTTTTTTAAACAGGGTTTGGTTAGGTTGCTGAGTTTGGTTTTGAACCTGTGATCCTCCTGTCTCAGCCTCCCAAGTACTGGGATTACAAGCATGATCCACCATGCCCGCCTTATGCTGACTTTTTTTTGTGTGTGTGTGGTACTGGGGATTGAACCCAGGGGCATTCTACCTCCAAGCTATACCCCAGCCCTATTTTATTCTTTTATTTTGAAACAGGGTCTCACTAAGTTGCGGAGGCTTCACTAAGTTGCTGAGGCTGGTCGCGAACCTGCAATCCTCCAGTCTCAGCCTCCCAAATCCTGGGATTACAAGCGTGCGCCACCATGCCCGCCTTATGCTGACTTTCTAATTCTTGAAATGATACTGTTCTGGGGACTAGAAGTGACCAGCGCACATTTCATCACCTAAAAGTCACCGAAAGGTTTATGGGACTGCTTAAGAGTTCATTCAAGGGCAAGGAGGAGGGAAGCCCCAGGGACAGACAAGAGGGAAGAATAAGGGTGTCTCCTGCCCAGCGCCGAGGTTCCTCTGGCTTCTTGTCCTCACTTAACTTCCTTTTGCTTCTCCTGTTTCCCTCGTTCCATTACAGCCTCCCGAGAGCGCTCCCCTGCTAAGTGACCCGGCATGGGTCTGTCCTCAGGTTCTGCTTCTGGGGAACCTGACCCAAGTCAGTCAATATTAGTTAATGAATGAAGACCTCCTACCTGGAGGCTTCCTGAGACTGGCAGGCATGACCCAAGGAAACACTGGGCCACAAGGAGGAAAGTCCTTATAGGATTAGATGAGATGTCCCTTGAAGGCACCTTAGAGGCTGAGGATTTTAGGAGGTGGGAGCATCGCTCCTGCTTGCCACATACTAGGGGGTGAGGGATGAGTGCAAGGGCAAGTTTTATAATTGTTTTGACTCGTTGGCCTGCTGGGTCTGGCCAAGATGTACTGGTCAGTACCAGGAAGCCTGCAAAGGGATGTACGCCTATGCACGTGTGTGTCTCACGTACGTACCTGGTTCGGGAATCCAGGAAGGCCTTGTTGACTTGGACCTTGACCTGACTCACAGCATCAGCGATGGCAGTTCTGGTGGTCGGTGCTTGAGGGGCAGGGGGAGGAAGCAGGGTATCAGACGCTACTCCTTTGAGATGCCTTTGCTTCTGTATCCACTCCTCCCCTTTTTTGGTACTGGGGATTCAACCCAGGGGCATTCTACCCCTGAGCTGTACCCCCAAACCTTTTCATTTTTTTATTTTGAGACAGGGTCTCGCTAATTTGCTGAGGCTGGTGTTAATCTGCGATCCTCCTGTCTCAGCCTCCCGAGTACTAGGATTACAGTCGTGCACCTCCATGCTCAGCTCTCTCTCCCTCTATCTCAGCCGTTATCCCCACCACTCAAATCTGAACAGGCAGGAAGATTAGGAAACTTTCACCTGAGTCCTTACAGGGAAGAAGCGCATAATGGGTAGAGTACTCTCTGATCTGCGACAAGGTGTCAAAATCGCCCTTTGGGATTCCACTGGATTACCCAGGGATGGGATTCCTGTATCCGGTGTCACCACTCAGCTTGGCTTGGGCTGCCGGGCTCTGGGGATGTTCCTGGCTTCTGGTGAGATAGAGCCATGAACCTTTAAGCAGCTTACTGATCACCAGGACCCTGAAGTAGGGAAGGGGGTGGCAGGAAGGTAGAAGTGAGATTCCTTGTTCTCTTGTCAGGGTCTGTAGCATGAGGGGCAAGCCCCATTCTCTGAACAAGGAGATGTAGTAGGTTGAACGTCTGCGCCAAACCCATGTCCACTCGAAACCTCAGAATGTGACCTTATTTGCAAATAGTCTGCAGAATGTAATTAATTCAGATGAGGTCATACTGGGTAAGAGATAGACGCTAAATTCAGTGACTGGTGGGTTTTATAAGCAGAGGAGCAGACCCATGGAGAAGGCCACGTGAAAGCAGAGGTAGAAACTGGTATGACATGGTTATGAGCCAAGAACACCAAGGATGCCTGGAGCCAAGGGAGCTGCAAGAGGCGAGAAGGAATCCTCCTCCGCAGCCTCTAGAGCAGGGCCTTGCTGTCAACCTTTTTCAACTTCTAGTCACCTGCATAATAAAACTCAGCCAGGCATGGTGGTGCATTCCTGTAATCCCAGTACTTGGGAGGCTAAGACAGGAGGATCTCAGGTTCAAGGCCAGCCTCAGCAACTTGGCGAGACCCTGTTTCAAAGTTAAAAATTAAAAAATAGGACCGGGGGTGTAACTCAGAGGCAGAATGGGTTCAGTCCCCAGTAATACTACACACACACACACACACACACACACACACACACACACACAATCTCTGTCTTCAGCCACCCAGTTTCTGGTGTGTGTTGCAGCAGTGACACTTACCACTTGTGGCAGATGCTGCAGCCTGGAGCAAGATCAGGAAAGCCAGGAAGGCTGGGAGGTGGAGAAGGACCCTCATCACTGAAACGAGACCCAGGGATGCTGCGAGCCTCTCTGGAGCGCCTGGCCTGCCCAGTCAGGGGGTGGGACCAAATGACCCAGGATGTCCGATTCTGCCCTGACAGCCTGTTATCCCCAGGTCCTACTGTACCTGTCTTGTCACAGGTATGAGAAATGCTGTTACCAAGCCCTGGGAGGGCTCCCGCCTTCTCCTCAGGATATTTTGCTTCCTGCCAGTCTGTCTCCTCTGGCGCAGGACCAGGGCAGAGTGCCCAAGAGGCACACACTCCCATCTCTCTTTAGAAACCCTATGGGGCTTCCCCCTCCTGTAGAGAGCCCATTCAATGGGAACATGTAAAGGAAAGTTGTGACCAAATTCAGGGACCCCTGAGCCCACAGCTGTGCCCCAGGCTTCCCGGAGAGATTCCAGCTTCTACAGTAACCCCTTTATCATGACCTTTCATTCTGAACCTGGATCACCAGACTAAAATTTGGG
>PVJS01019132.1:0-34050 GCA_004027185.1 Glis glis | reverse complement strand
GCAACTTCATGAGACCCGGTTTCAAAATAAAGTATAAAAAATAGGGCCGGGGGTGTAGCGCAGAGGTAGAACGCCCCTGGATTCAATCCCTGGTACCACAAAAAAAAGAGAAGAAATAAAAAATCAGTCAGGGGGTGTAGCTCAGAGGTAGAATTACTCTGGGTTCAATTCCCAGTACCACAATAAATGAATAAATAAATAAATAAACAAACAAACAAATAAATAAAGTTATGTTTGAATATTTATATTAAAAAAGAAAAAGAGTATGTAATTCACCCTTAATCCCTTCGAGTGATGAATAACAGTTGCTTTTTCTCTATATCTTGTCAAATTGCTCAATGTTCTACATTGAACAGATATTCAATATTTAATAGACTATCCTGCAGAACAAAGTCACAGTGACAAGAAAAGCACTGCTTTCCTGGGACTGGGAAAAGAACTGGGAGAGGGGAGGAGACTGCAATAGGGCTGAAGGGTTCTTTCAGGGTGATGGAAAAGTTCTACCTTCAGGGTGATGTGGTAGCTGCATATGTGTGTACATCTGTCAAAGCCAGTTGAGTTGTACACTTTAAATAGATGCACTGCACATAAATTATACCTTAATCAAACTGATTAAATAAACAATCAAGTCCTTAGATAATTGGTATTTAATACCCTCAAGAGAACTGGATGATCGAGTGACAACCCTACTTGATATACTCATATTAATTAAAGCTTGTATCTGCAGATTCTCCAGCTCAGCATGATGGACACAAAAGCCACTTTCCAGTCATTCAAGGTATAGCCCACTTAAAATATCTCTACAATTTAGAAAAAATTTCCTTGAATTCATTCATTTTTATAGCTGGCATTTGATTTTTCAAATATGCTATTGTCTTGGTCAGGGTTCACTAGACTAACAGAATTTACAGAATGAGTATATGGAAAAAGGGATTTATCAGATCTTATGGTTCGAAGCAATGTAATCCCAGGTTCCAACTGCATGTGGAGAGTCAGAGGAACCAGTAGCTGGTCAAGCGGTCTAAGAGCTGGAGTCTTAGGATCGGAGCAACCACTAATTCAGTCCCAGTCCAAGATGTGAAGATCAGGAAGCTCTTTGGAGAAACGATGGTGAAGTTTCAGTTCGAAGGGCTGGAGGCTGACGATATCAGATGAGAGCAGAAGATCAAGAAGCTCTTCAGAGAAACACGAAGTTCCAGTTCTATGAACTGGAGGCCGATGATCTCAGGTGAGAGCAGATGCGTTTTCTTCGGAAAGAGTCACACATCCCTCCACACGGCTTTCTCCTTCTTTTATCTAAGTCCTGCACCCATCAGAACCCTGCTGCCTACATTTAGGGCAGGACTTTCTATTTAATCTGCTGTTACATAAACCAATTGTCTCATTGACACACCCAAAGTCACATGATCTTGGGTGTGTCATGAGCCGGTCAAGTTGACAAATTAGATTAACTATCACAGCTATGAACATCAATATGCAACAAATATCTATTCGGAGTAGATATTATTAAGAGGAAATAGACCTCATGTCTCCTTTAAAGCCTTTTATTTGACAACTTGTCACCTTATAATTATCTAAGACTGAAGGCAAATAAAAAAGGGAATGGATACTAAAGGAGAAAGGATATTTTTTCAGCTAAAAACTCACAATTAGCAATAATTTTAAGACATAATTATAAAACATATTGCTAGAATCCTTTGGAGCCCAACATAGAGGACAACAAAGGATAAATACAACCCTCAGACTACTCAGATTCTGCAGAACTGGTCAAAATAGTTATTCTTTTACACTGCAGGTAAGGTATTTCTGATACTTGAAGGGTAAACATATGGAGGTCTTTTGTTGCCCACAAAAGTAAACAAAGAAGTACACACAAATACATAAGACACTAGAACTAGACTAAAATTGGAATATCAAAAGCAGAATGCAGCTTTCTATTAGACAAAAAAAGAAAAGAAATTGCTTTTTTAAAATGTATTGTCAAGATTTTTCATCTCCTGGCATATTTAAGAAATAACATAAGGTTTTCCTTGAAGATGTCCCTAACCTATGTTTTCCCCATTCTTCATGTCTATAGTATATTGCTGTTTGAACAAAGCCTGTAAGTAAATAACTTTGTGTATTTTGTCCTTAAAATTGACTGGGGCATATGAGAGTGTAAAAACTGGACAGTTTTGCCTGGCTGGAGTTGATAAAACAAGAGAATGCATTATGACATTCCATATTTATGAATTCAGTAGGTTCAGCCAGACTAACACCAAACTCTAAACCCATCATGACCAAAAAAAAAAAACCACAAGAGTATATCTGAGTTTCACATTATACCACAGTAAACTAAAACCAAGAAAAATTAAGAGTCACATCCAACTTTCTGAATGTCATATTAATTTGGTATATGGCGGTAATTCTATGTATACTAGCCATTCAAGTAACTTCTTTTACTTATTCTAAAGGCAAGATAAATGATTCACTGAAAAATAGTCATATGAGTGCTTATTTAGCTAAGAATCTGTCTGCTTGAGATGAGCAAAAATCTTTTACAAATCTTTACTCTTCAAATTAAGGGCAGAGTAATTTTGTATCCTTTAAAACATAATCTCATTTACTTTCTTCGTTATTGATTAGTACCATCAACATGATATTAATTGACCTTCACGGGAAGTCTAAATAACACCCTATCTTTCTAAGCCCATGACTTCCAAATGAATTTATATGGAGTATATTTCCATTTGTCTTTCACACGCAAGTAGTTACTGACTCCCTATTTTTTTCAAAAGATAAATTAAAACCAGGAATGCCTTTGCTACATGTTATTTTCCACTGTGCCACAGTCTTTTAGAATGATACATTTTCTTATGTTAATTACTACATATTTGGAAAATTTTCTTTTTTGGGGGAAATTAAAAGATGAAACTGATATAAACTGGCTCTGAATATAGAAGACAGATGAAAGTACATTGGGGGTAAAGTGTAGTTGGTGATTTGATAGGCATTCAGATAAATCAAACATTTTCTTTTCTGAATAGAGCATGCTCACAAAGCAATAGTCAAATGAATTTATAACTGTTTCCCTCTATTTCACTAGTTCAATTCTTTCCTGCTTACCACCACTTTTTTCTACATTCAGAACTGACTGACCTGCATAGTACACCCCTGAAGGAATACTCATGTATTAGGAAAATTCAAGATTATATGGCTAATTAGTACTTAATGATGAAATTTTATACAATCACCTTAAGTATTCTTGGTTATTTTCATAGACTCTTTCTCTTACTTATCCACCTAATTGATTCTAGGTTACCAACTAAGGTGGTATTGTTGAAAGTTAAGAATCTCTCATCAACTGACTTTATACTTATGTTTCATTTCATACATCCTTTCTTGACTTAATCTTTCCCTAGACCCATGTATCTTTCCCAGTAGGTTTACTGTTTTTTCTCACCTAATCACCTTTTTATCTTTTCAATTCGTATTTGCAAACACCTCACAATAAGTATCTCCTAAGAGTCAATTTTCAGCCATAACCTATCATCTGCCTACTTTCTCTCCCCCTTAGAGATATCCTATACTCCTAAGCTCAACCATTATGAATATCCTTCTGGAACTTCGGATGAGACGCCATAAAATCTTTACTTTTTCCTACCATATATATATATATATATATGTATTTATATATATATATATATATATAAATACATATTCATTCCATCATAAAGTTTCCTTGGTGGTTCCTTTAAAACTCTGAGATCTTCCTTTCTCATTCCCACTACTTTATTCACCACCTAAAGTACCATGACCCTATAATGTGCTGCCCTGTAAAGTAGAGCTACTCTTGGAAAATTAAGATTTCATACCTTGAGTTGTATTTCTGGGTTTGCGTCTCATATTGAAATCACAAAATTCTCACTGACAAAGGCCATGGTGAAAAATACAAATAGATAAATAAAAGGCATGTCCAAGGACATGAACAAAGCCTAAAAAACTTTACCTGTGGATTAATGAGATGGGCAGCAAGAAGCCATAATGGTAGTACTTTTTGCAAGACCCTGATATTCTGAAAATGATGTCCATTGGAATATACATCACTCTTGGATTATAATGTATTGAAAATGTAGTGACCAGTGGAAAGTGAGACTATTAGAGGAGTCCAGGCAGAATATAACAGCCCTGAGTGATAATGCTTGATAATCATATTTTCACTATTGCTTTAGAGTCTAAGTCAGATCAGTCTCAAATGTTGCTTCTCCAAAATCATTTTTATTCCTCTTCTATACCCATCTTGGTCACCTATGTTCTACGTACACACTCATTCACAAGGGATGCCCTTCTTCTTTTCTCAGGTCTTCTCATGACCTGTGTCATATCATAACCACCTTCAGGATACTTTCCTGGAAACAGGAGGGCCCAGAAATTATGAAACTGGAGCTCTACCAGCTGACTGTCTGTGTACAAAAGTTGGCCAACATGTGCATATGTGCATATTGAGGTTTCTCTGCTTCTGAGTATTCACCTACAGAAAATATTAGGGTTTCTCTGCTTCCAAGTCTTCACCTACAGAAAAAGGCTATGGAAAGTTCCCAATGCATGGGTTACTCAGGGTGTGCCAGGAGGTTATCCACATGGAAAGCTGAACATTGAGCCTGACACAATGCACGCTTAATTCATGTTAGTCATTATGATCAACATTGTTGTTCTCATCCTTGAGTGGCTTTTATTTTTGTCCTTCTATAAATTGCTACAACACGTTGTTACATGGTGTTAGTTTTTCAGAACTATAACAAATTCCTGAGATAAATCAACTTAAAAAGAGGAACAGTTTGTTGTGGCTCACATGTTTTGAAGTTTTTGTTTGTGGTTGGTTTGTTGGTCCTGTTGCAGGGCAGAACATCACCAGGGGGAGAGGCTGATGGGGTTATACTGCTTACCTCATGGCAATTGGGAAGTGAAAAACCAAGAAAGAAGTGCCCAGGGTCCCCAAAGCCACCTCAAAGTCACCCCCATGACCTAAGACCTCCCACTAGGCCTTGTATCTTAAAGGTTCCATTACCTCCCCAAAACACCACAGGCTGGGACCAAGTCTTCAACACATGGGCCTTTGGGGGACATTCCAGGTCAAAACTATCAAAATTTCAAAAGACCTATAATTTGGTAATCCAAAATTAGCAGACCACTAGTTACCTTTTGTACACGGATTTTGGTTTACGAGCTAGATTTAAAGTTTTAAAGGCGTAAACCAGGTCCTTGGTTCTTTGTTCTTTCCTCTTAATCATGATATTACAGTGCTGTTAGTAACCAGTCACCCCTATCATTTATTTAGTGAGCATGATGATTATATCAGACACCTTGCTTATCACTGTACATACATTTTATGTAGGTGATCATTATAACACTGGCAGATAGGAGTTACCTTTTCCTTTTAGAGATACAAAAACAAAAGCAGAGGGGACTATATAAAAGAAAGCAACACACAGAACATTTGCTTGCATACTTTTACCTTCCTAGAGCCAAAGATATAAAAGCATGGTCTAATATAAATTCGAGCACCAAGCAATTTTGACAGCCTGTTCTGAGATGCCAGTGTGCCAGGTCATACAGCTGTAAAGATAAACAGGACATGGTCCCTGGCCTTCAGAAGCTTACGGTTTTAGTTGGTGAAACTAAACCCAGTAACCCAGTAACAGGAATATTCTGATTATTGCCATCTCAGGTCCCTGACGCTTTGGAAGAACAGAGAACAGAATGCTTCGCCAAGCATTCTAGGTAGCAGTGCGGAGATGCAGGGGAGGGCAACGAGGGTGCAGCATATACTTCAGAGAAACAAGCATATACAACCTTCCCCCCATAAACCATTGGGGGGATCAGTGTGACAGGTCCAAAGATGGAAGAGGTAAAAATAAAGTACCCTATGTTCCCTGCAAAGACATTTGGACTTTCATTGGTGGTAGGATGTCCCAGAAGGGTTTTAAGCCACTAAGGGAAGGTGATCAGGGATCAAAGGCTAAAGCAATGACAGGGTCGGATTTGATTTTAGAAGCTCAGCAAGTGTTGTGTGCATGGACGTCCCTATCACCCTGAACTACATTAGGATGTGAGACTATGATGTACCAATAAAAGTATATTTTAAAAAGTAAGCATTTTAGAGGCCATCTGAAAACCAGATTGCAAGGGGCCACTTTGGAGTCTGTTGTGTTAGTCCAGGAGAGAATTGAGGAAGGGAGTGGGCAGAGAGACAATGAGAGGGATGAAAGAGCTATGTAGGACAGAGAAACACCTGCTATGGTCACCAACAGACTATGAGTTACAAGGGAGGAATCCAGGCAGAGGTCAGTTTTTCACTTTGAATATTTTCCTTTCATCTGCAGAGGCTATCTAACTTTTGACTATTATGAAAGAGAGCATTAAAAGAAAGTAAATATTGAGCAAACAAAGAGTACCACCTGCCTCAGATGACTATCATTGTCATCTCTGTATTTTGCCCTTGGGAACTTGTATGGGATCACTTAGATCCTTAAAACAGATCACAGGGCTCATCCAGGACTGTGAAAGAGTTTGGTGGAGATGAGCCAACATGATCAACGCCTGCCTGTATCTTACTCCACCTGCGGTCCTCTTCCCCATGGTTCACCAGGCTCCAGCTGCAGGACCTACCATCAATTCCATAAACACACTTGGCCTGTTCCTCCAGGGGAAAGTTCTTTCCTTAAAATTCCTTAGTGCTGGCTCTTAAATCAAATGGCAGCTTCCTAGAGAGGATCACTGCAACTCTCTGAAGGAGGCCTTTCAACCTGACCGACATGTTACCCATGTCAATTTATTTTACAGTTCTTATCTCTAGCTGCACTATCTTATTTGCTTTTTCATGGGTTGTGACCCCTAATTTTAATGCCAACACATAAGTCCTTTCCTTCCTTCCTTCCTTCCTTCCTTCCTTCCTTCCTTCCTTCCTTCCCTCCTTCCTTCCTTCCTTCCTTCTTTCCTTCCTTCCTTCCTGTCTTGTTCATTGCTACACTAAGAATGCAGTGCCTTGCACATAATAGATACTCAATACCTATGGACACACCAAACTGTTTTAACTGCCCAGAATATAGTCCTGTATACTTTACAATGTGCATTCAAATCCACTAAGCCCCTGAAGGAAATTTAGCAAGGATTATTAGGTTCATCATCTTCATAAGTAAACTGGAACTGGACAGTTTCCTGGCTTTGTAAAGGCAAGTAGCTAGTAATCACAGGTATAATACAAAGGACTGAATTTTCCATATGATTGGCTATCAGTAAAAAAAAATCAAAAAACAAAAAATAGTCCTTTTTAAATGAATTACTGGGGAAGGAATAAAAAGTTCAAGTTAATTATAAAAGAAGTTATTACTTCATTGTTCTAAAGCAACATAAATAAATTTAGTTTTTAACATGGTTTGGGGAATTTTAGGATTTCACTAAGGTTTCTCTGCATCAAAGTTAGTTTTTAAATTCTTAAAAAGGGCACTGAAATTGGAGGAAGTAAAAAATGATTCTATGTACGAAAGTAATAATGCATAAAGACATCAATTTAATCTCTGTATTAAAATAAACACAAAGGCTTATGTACTTACTGTGTTTATTCCCCCCTCTTTTCACTGGATATAATAACATTTGTTGAAATGACAATTATTATTATTTTCTCTTCAATTTTATTCCTTTCATTTGAATAACTCATTATTTGCTTCTCCTGCTTACTTTTGTCAGGAGTAGAAATGACATTAATTTGGGTGTCTGAGTACCTGTCCTCACACCGATGCACTGAAGCGCCATAGCGACTGTCAAGATCTTGCCAAAAAAAAAAAAGGCTTGGCAAAAAAATTTAAAAATAATTTTCCAGTGCATGCCAGGAAATGATCTTTCTGGTAAGTGTGCATGGTGTTTTTTATGCCCAATCATTTTTCTTTCATATAATCAAATGGGTTATAATCAAGCAGTATTAAAAGTTTAAGAAATCTATTTACATTGGTTAAATTGTTAGGATTCAGAAATCTCACGTTTTATTACTATTCTATCCTATTTTGCTTAATGTTGATTTTCCTAAGTCAGAGATTTCTAAAACAGATAATGGGTCATTAAAATGATACTTGAACTCAGGTAAATAAGACCAAATTCATTTTAACTTTTGGACTGGAAAGTCTTTTACTGATGAACTCATACAAGTTTGATAAGGCCAGAGGATTTTATTCTTTTTTTAAATATATTCATTTATTGGTGCATTGTAGTTATACATTTTGATAAGTGTCAGGGTATCAGAAGCATGCATGCACACATTGCTCATTTAACCCTCCCTCAAATCCCACCCTATTCCCTCCCCCTTCCCTCCTTTTCATGCTCAGTATAGTGATTGAATCTGACAGAGGATTTTATTCTAACAAACCAACTTCAGATGTATAGATACTTTCAGGATAGATTATCACTGTCAATGTCTCCTTATTTCTACCTTATCAGTAATATGTATCAAGTTAAAAATTGAACACACATAAATACATGCTAAAATTACTATTTAAAAATTTATAATAATTTTTAATAAAATTCCCCTTACAAGTTCTTACACTTCCTGGGATTGGTAAATGTTTAACCAGAAGTAAGGAGTAGAGAGGACAGGATTACTCAGATTAAAAAAGAAATGTGGATGAAAGTTCAAATATCACAGAAACTCCGTTCAAATCAAAAGATTGTCTCCCATTAGTCTTAAAAGGATTCCACTTGATCAAGATGAATGATTACAATGCACCATTAAAAAAATGAATAAATAAAAAAGAAAAAAAGATTCCACTTGATAGGAAAGTTTAATGTTAATATTTCAATTAAGAGGTACTTTCTACATTGTTCATCTGGCCAGAGGATTTCAGAGCTGAAAGAAGCCTTAGAGCATCATCAGACCCCATCTCCTTATTTTATGTGAGAAAACAGAGTTGCAGAGAGCTTCAGGAATTTGCCATGATCATAGTTAATAAATAGCAGGGTCATGATTGACATGACTACTTTCTGACCCCATGGTTGAGAATAGGTGCTGGGCATCAAGGAGCAGCGGCTCAAATTCTGACTTGGCTATTTCTGTTGATCTTGAAGGAGTTCTTTCCCAGCTCTAAGCCTCAGTTTCCTCACCTGGATAGGCCAGATCAAAGTGTTCCTGTCTCATAGGGTCACTGGCTGCTTATAGATGGGGCTTAATAACTTCTACCAACTGCCATCATCAGTATCCTCCCACACCTGCTTCTCCTTCAGTTGCATGTGCACTGGGACTTTGATTCTAGTGCACGATTTGAAAGGCCCAAGAAAATCCTCAAACCATGGTTCTCCAAGTTATAACTGCATTTTTTATTTAACTATTTTGAAATGATTTTACATTTACCAGAGAATTGCAAAAACAATAAAATATGTTATTATATACCTGTCAGCAAGTTTACTCTTGTGTGTGTGTGTGTGTGTGTGTGTGCATGTGTGTGTGTGTGTGTGTGTGTGTGTGTGTGTGGTGCTACGGATTGAACCCAGGGGCATTCTACCTCCGAGCTATAACCCCAGCCCTATTTCATTTTTTATTTGGAAACAGAGTCTCACTAAATTTCTGAGAGCCTTGATAAGTTTCTGAGGCTGGCTTCAAACCTGAGATCCTCCTGTCTCAGCCTCCCAAGTACTGGGATTACAAGGGTGTGCCACCATGTGCAGCTGTCACCCACTTTTTCCAAGTGTTAATGTATTATATAACCATGTTACTTTCAACAAAACTAAAAAATTAACATCATTATAGTAATTTTAATTGAAATGTTACCACTAACTACAGAATTTGTTTGAATTTCTCGTTATCTACTAAGGTCTTTCTTGTGTTCCAATATTCAATCCAAGATAGTACTTTGTATCTAATATAATCTATGTCTTAAATTACATCTTATATTAATCTAATTAATGTAATTCTGTGCTTGTATATATATATATATATATGGATATGGATATATATGCTTTGATATCTATATCTATCATCTATTAGCTATCTATCTATCTATCTATCTATCTATCATCTATCTATCTCTATATATGCACGCCAAGGTGCTCAAAGCTAAGCAGAGAACATTCTGGAAAAAGAAATTATATGTCCAAGCAGAACTAATGGGAATGGATCCAACTCATCCCATAGCTAATGGGGATGGATCCAACTCATCCCATAGCTCTTTTTATAAAAGCCACAGGTCTGCATTAACCACCCCCACCCAGTGATGGAGATGGAAGTGTCATTAGTTCTTTCGGGGTTTACCCACCATGACACAATTGTGTTTTGTTTCTAAGTCTTGAAATATCAAGTTTAAAAAGGCACATAAGGGGAATTTTGATTAACATTCTTTGGTATCCTAGTTTCCTCCCTGGGGAATTACACATTTCTATTTCTAGGGCTGAAGCCACAAAGACACAACCTTTAATTAAGAAAAAAAATCCTGCCAATAGAAATCAGACAGCCCACTCATTCACAAAGAAACTACAAAGTTATTCTCCAGCTTGTAAATGACCTAAAAGGACCCAATGAATGGCATCTGACAACATTTTACAAATGCCCTCATTCTTCCAAGTACCAATTCCAAGCACTACAAAGAGAGAGTGCTTGCAGAGAACTATAGATGAGCGGCGAGTTCTTGTCTTGCAAAGGCCACATGGGGATGTATGGGGAGATGGCGTGTGCTTACAGCCTGGAGCTTAGCCAGGGGAAGAAGATAATGGGGTGATCTTTTCTGCCCATGCTAATGAAGGATTTTCCTGCTTTGATGGAGTTTCCCTCTCCTTTCTCCTAACTTGCTTTCCCTGGCACTGCATGACCACCTCAGAGGAGGAAAGAAAGAAAGACTACAAACAGGCTTCCTGGTGCCACTTGATCATCAAAAGTCGGAAGGAGAGGACACTGATGAGACCTAACTCTAGAAGTTCTGGCTACAACAAAAACATCTGCTCCTGGGAGAGTGTTGAGAAGTGGCATCGTCCCCCTGTATGCCAGCCCTTCACTACTGGTGCATGAGCCCATACGATAACATCTATGCAGCACTTTCTGTGCCCAGACACTCAGACAAAAGCTTTATTATTATTATTGTTTATTTTGTGGATGGTAATGAGGACTAAAGCCATGGCCATTCTACACTGAGATATACCCCTAGCCTTTTTAGTTCTGTTTATTTATTTATTATTTAAACAGAATCTCACTAAGTCTCTGGGCACTGGCCTGGAGTCTGCAATCCTCCTCCTCAGCATCCCAGATCCCAGGATTATTGGCGTGCTCCAAAGTGTCCGGCTAAGGCTTTTGATTTTCATCAGGGTCAAAACTTACTCATTATAACTCAAGTGGGTTAAAAATAATATTTCTATTCTTTATGTGCCATTATGGATCTTATTCTCTTTTTAGCCTCCAATTAAAGAATGGTGCAATATCTTAGTTACACAAGAGAAATTAAAATTATTTCTGGTTGGAACCTTAGCTCCTTTAAGTATTTCAAAACTTCTCAGGGATTTTCTTTTCTTTTCTTTCTTTTTTTTTTTTTGGAATTGGAGATTGAACTCAGGGGCATTCTACCTCTGAGCTACAATCCCAGCCCTATTTCTTCTTCTCCTCCTCCTCCTCCTCCTCCTCCTCCTCCTCCTCTTTCTTCTTCTCTCCTCCTCCTCCTCCTTCTTCATATTATCATTATTATTATTATTATTATTATTATTATTATTTAAAACCAGGTCTTTTTAAGTGCTAAGTTGCTGAGGCTGGCTTCAAACCTGAGATCCTCCTATCTCAGCCTCCCAAGTATACAGATATATGCCCCACTATACCCAGCTAGGTTTGTTTTGTTTTGTTTTACTATGGGGCTGCCTCTCAGTGCTGGGTTGTGTCAGGAAATATGGGGTCAAAGAGAGCACAGCTCAACAGCAGGAACAGATTTTATTCCAGAATAAAACCTGGAATGAGGCAACTGACGGGGTTAGAGCCCACGCAAGTCAAAAGCCTGCTTCCTTACAGACTTGGGGCCTTTTATGTGGCATTAGGAGGGAGGGAGAACAAAGTAGTTGTGTATTTCTCCAATGGGTAGGCTTGACACCAGGTCAGAGTAGGTAAATTTATGGGGCTGAGGGCAGGGTGATGGTTAGAGGCATCTTCCCACCTATCCTGGAGTCTTTTCTTCTCGACCTCCTCTAGCCAGGCCTCACAGTCAGACATCACAGTCAGACCTCACAGTGCTCCCATTCCAGAGGTTTTACAATATTTATATTGGGAAATCGGCAGCTGGATTCGCTCTAGCTACTTCCTGCATGACAATGGGACAAAGGTAGACCTAGGGCTAGAAGCTGTGTTGCAGGCACTGTGAGGGTCTTAGAGGTCCGGTGGGTTTGGGAGGAGGATGTATTGGCCTCTGGTCTGCAAAAGAAGAAGCTCATTGCCAGAGCAGTTAGTGATTTTTTGAATCTGGGACAAAATCAAGTTTACCAGACAGGGTCCGAAGACAGCTACTGGGATTATTATAAGAAGGGGTCCCACTAGTGGAGCCACCCATGGGAGCCAGTTGAAGGACTGTGCCCCAGAGCCCCAGGATGCACAGGAGCCCCAGGAATCAGCCAGTTTTTCCCTCCATTTTGCTATTTTTTCTTTTAGCTTTTGGGCTATATCATGGACGATGCCAGGTTGATTTGCATAGAAACAGCTTTCCTCTCCAAGAAACAGACATAGACCACCTTTTTCTGCAGTCAGGAGACCTAAGTCTCGCCGATTTTGCAGTACTACATCTGCTAGGGAGTCAATCTGATCCTGTAGCTTAAAAATAGATCGGGTGACTTGTCCTAAATCATCTGTCCATTGTTGGAATTTTTTTAAGCCGTTGTGGCAATGGCTAGTGCCCCAACACTGGTGCCCACTGAGCCAGTTATTCCTAGGAATATTAGGAGAGGAATAAGTTGTACTGCCTGTGTATAGAGAGTGTGTGCTTCCAGGGGAATAGGAAAGGACTGATTAGTAGGTGCAATATCAATTGCGGGAGTTTCCCACACTGCAGCGCAAGACTTCATCCAGTTGGATAGTAAACAATAATAGGATAATCCACCACAGAAAAATATAACTCCTGGTTCACTGAGACACAAAGGCTGAATCCTTTGTACCTGAACCATTGATTGGCAGGTATGAGTGCTTGATAAATCTCCCCCCTTTTTTATGCCATTTTGGGAAGTGCATGATGGAGGTTGGTCTGTTGGTAACTGGATTCCAGAAGTGACAGGGTCAGTGCATAGGTGGTTTGCAGAAGGGGTTAAATTGAGGACGTAGATAATTGAGAGGAACGGGTGTAGAGAGGAAGGAGATAGATAAGCAGAGCCAGCATTCTTTGGCTAAGGTTGGATTAGAACAATTAAGGAAATGATCGGTGACGTTAAGGATGGAAATAAATGACTCCTGGAACTTGAATTTGTCTATTTGTCGGGGTCTAAGGTATGGGTATAGGAGATGGAAAGTAGGCTTTTTCCCCAGAGGGGAGAGTTGGGCAATAACTTTTTGTTGATACTTTTTGATATTTTTTTTCTAGTCTCACCCTGGACACCCCCTCCATCAGAGTATCCCCAGTGTGTTTGTAAAGTGAAGCAGACATGTTGTCCTCTATTGACCCTACACCATGTTATATCTAGGGAGGTGATCTTAACCACCAAGTATATTTGGCTGGACGCAGTACATTGAGTCAGTGTTAACCCCTGGTAGCATTCAGCTAGTTGTAGGGTATAAGATGTGAAGACAGTCTGGGAGTATCTCTGAAAATAGGGGAAGGAAGGCACACCTTCATCAGATTCCTTGAGGAGAGACAGGACAACAAAGGTCAAAGGGCAGAAGAAGGCAATCATTCTGGAATGTGAGTAACTTATAAGCCCTAGCAATTTCTGGTGTAATTCCAGTTGGGAGACATAAAACAATTTTGCATCAGCTGATCTAGTGTAATGAGAAGGATACTGAGGACAACAAGAATCCAGATTAGGGGGTGTCTTAGAGCCTCTCAATTTATTATGGGGAGGGAGTCTAGATTTTCACTGAGAGGAAATTTGGTCCTAGGAATAATCTACTAAATCTCTTTACAGGGATGGTTAATCTGCCTGTCTATGCTTGGTTCCGGGAAGAAGTGAAAAGGCAGTTTGGGCTCAAAAAATAAAAGGATTTGAAGTATCTAACCCAGAATTAAGAGAGAACCATCGCTGTTTTATCTGTTATGGGAAGTGTGGACGGGAGTGAAACGTGAAGGGCATAGAAAGCAAGACAGAGTGAAAAGAAGTCAATTTGGGTGGGGATATAATCTTGGAACATGCCCTGGAGCCATGCCTTGTGAGTGCATGTAGAATTTGTTCAGGTATGTTAAGGGGACCATGAGGAAACCAGGTGAGGTCTTGAGCGAAGTTTAGTAGAAACCTGTAGAATTCATGTCAAGAAAGGGACACCTGTTAGACTGGGTGGTTCTGCTCAGATTCATTTTCTTCTGGTAAGGGAGTGAGATGGTATCCTTTTTCCAGATATTTGGCTATTTTTATCTGCAGGGACCCTGGAAAGGGGGAAGAGGATGAGGGAATATGGGACTTAGTAGAGAAAAAGGGAGGATAGGGGTTTGTATATACAGTACCTGGTTTTAAAGAATCCAGTTCTGATGGGTCCAGTGGTCGTGCCTGCTTGAGAGTGGATAAATGATACCAGGAGGGGAGTCCCTTTAATTTTACTGCTGTTGGGGTAGTCAAGATAATTTGGTGGGGCTCTTCCCATTTAGGACAAGGTGACTTAGACGAAGTTTGGATATATACTCAGTCCTCTGGTTGTAAGGAAGAGTGGGTGAAGGGGGAAGGTTGGGGAAGATGGAGTGGAGGAGGGGACTGAGCAAGGGTGGAGGAATGGAAGGGGAAACCCCGGGGTGGATTGAAGTATAAACAGAACAACAGGTCTCTCATACATTATTTTGAAAGGGCTTACCTTGAGAGGTTTTTGGAGGAGTGTTCTTAGTTTTAGGAAAGCTAAGGAAAGGAGGGTGATCCAGTCAGTGTTAGTTTGTTGGGAGAGGTTGGTTAGGGTGTATTTTAATATTCTGCTCATTCTTTCAACCTTTCCTGATGACTGGGGTCTATAAGGGATGAGGAAATGCCAGGTTATCCCCTGAGTTTCAACAAAACTTTGAGTGATTTATGAGATGAATTCAGGTCCATTATCAAACTGGATTAAATTGGGTATGCCAAATTGGGGAATTATACTAGAGGTAATGTGATGGGTAACATTTGAGGCTCTTTTGTTGGTAGTTGGAAAGGCCTCAACCCACCCCAAAACCTATGTACTAAGAATAAAAGGTATTTTACTTTTCATCCTAGAGGTATGTGGGTGAAGTCTAGTTGACAATCTTCCCCAGGAAGGTGACTCCGGGCTTATTGACTGGGGAAAGGTGGGGGCCATAGGTTAGAGGAGTTTGAGGATTGCTGGCAGATATTACAGTCTTTTATAATCTCTTTTATCTGCTGTTTTATTTTGGGAGTGAGGTAAAGATGGGATTCTAATAATGTTTGGATAGGATAGGAGCCAGAATGGAAAAGGTTATGTAAATTGGTAAGGAAGTGATCTTGGGATTGCTCTGGAAGAATTAGCTTTCCCTGTATATACTAATAGATCTTGGAAGTGGACTCCTAGAGCCTTAAGTTGGCTCGACTGTTCTGAGAAATAGTCAGGACAAGAGGTGGGGTTGGGATCAGTGGAAATAGGTAGTGGGGAATATATTCACCCTTAAGGGCTAATCTTGCTAATTTGTCTACCTCTGGTTTACTTGGGGAGCTATATATCTTTTTTGTGTCCCTTACAATGGATAACTGCTGCTACCTTTGATAGGAGAGCTGCTTGGAGAAGGTGATTCTGTATAGGACTTCCTTTGGCAGTTAAAAGACCTCACTCCCTCCAGATCTGAGCTTTGGAATGAAGAATATTGTATGCATATTTGAGTCAATATAGATAATAGAACTTTTTGCTAAGGTTAGTGATCAAGTCAGGCCTATGAGCACAACTTATTGGGAAGTGATGTGTAGGGGTAAAGGGGAAGCCTCAACTACCCTCCTGGGTAGATAACATCTATCATGCTCATAATACCCTTCAATAATGGCATATCCTGAAATTAGGGGTTCCTTAGATGCACTTCCATCAACAAACCAGGAAGGTGGTCAGGGAAAAGTCAATAATCTCTGAACAGTTATGTTGGTCATTTTCTTCTGGGTGTTTTGGGGGCAAAAGGCTACCAGGGTTTAGAGGGGGCATCTTGCAAAGGAAATTTCAGGCTGGAGGAGAGTGGAGTGGAGGGTTTGTAGGCAGAAATTGAAAATAGTGTTAACAGCTTTGTGACTAAGCATATCAGGTAAGTTGTGAGAGGAAAGCACAAGAAGGGGGTGATAGAAGGTTAGCTTGAGGGTCTCCAGTATTAGTAGGGTGGAAGAAGAGTGGCCATCCCTGATATGTAGAGTCTAATTGTTTTGCTAGGTATGCAATGAGTACTATCTGGTCCCTGACTGGCTGAGCCAGGAGACCTAAACCCTGTTTTTTTTTTTTTTTTTTTTTTTTGCTATACAGATATAGAAAAAGGGTTTATTTAGATTTGGCAACCCCAAGATGGGTGCCTGGCTCAGGGCCTGCTTTAAATCATTAAAAGCTCTGGATAGGTCAGGGTCCAGGGAAATTAGGTCAGTAAGGTTTCCTTTTGCAGCTGTGTAGAGGGGTTTGGCTATAAGGGCAAAGTTAGGTATCCAGGATCTGAAGTACCCAGTAAGGCTGAGGAAAGAGAGAAGGCCCTGTTTTGTGTCAGGAAAAGGAACAGAAATGATGGCCTTTTTCTGGGATAAGGAGATCTCTTTTGTTGTAGGAGTGATTATTAAGTCAAGATACGTGGCTCTTTGAGAAATCAGTTGAGCCTTTTTTTGTGAGACTCTATACCCATAGGTGGCCAGGAAATTTAGTAACTGGACAGTATGAGTTATGCAGTCTTGCTGGGCTAGACTATAGAGCAATAGATCATCAACATATTGAAGAACAATTCTGGGATTTAGGTTAAATCTTTTTAAGTGTGATTGAAGGATCAGGCTAAAGCACTGGGGACTGTCGAGGAAGTCTTGGGGGGAGGACTGTCCAGGTAAGTTGCTTGGCAAGTCCGGTGTTGGGATATGTTCAGGTAAATGAGAATAATTATTGTGAGGATGGGTGTAGAGAAATAGTAAAGAAGGCATCGTCAAAGTCTAATACTGAGAAAAAGTGGTAGATGGAGGGATGCGGGATAAGAGAGTATATGGGTTAGGCACTACTGGGTGGGTGGGAATTATGGCTTCATTTACACATCAGAGGTCCTGCACTAAACAAGAAGAGCCATTGGTTTTTTTTGACAGGAAGGATAGGGGTATTGTGAGAAGAATTATTAAGGATTAGGAGTTGGGCAGATAGAAGGCAGGAAATAATAGGCTGGAGCTCTCGAAGACTGGCTACTTAATAGGTATTAGGGAATGGTGATGGAGCAAGAAGGATCTCTCAACAAGGTTTTTATTGGTGTGTGGTGTATAGCTATTTTGGAGGACTTTGTGTCCCATATTTTTGGATTTGGGCATGGATATTTTGGGGAATGTTATATCCCACTTGTAGTGTGGTAGATAAGTGTAAACTAAGATAAGGGTGGCTTTCTATAAAGCTATTTAGTCTTTTATGTACGCGATTTGTGAAGTAAGTCCTTGCCCATAAGGGGCATAGGACATTGTAGAATCACCAGGAAGGAATGGAGAAGGGAGGTTTTTCCAAAATAGCAAAATAAGGGTGGAGTCTTTTGAGGGTTTTCTGGAATTCCTTTTACTACAACAACAGATATGGAGGAAGGGAGTGAAGGTCCTAAGAATTCTGTTAAAACAGATGAACTCGCACAAGTAACCAGATGAAAGGAGATAACCTTACCAGACACTGTCCCTTTTACCTGGGGTTACATGGGCTCACCAGCAGCAGGGGACAGTGGACTCTGGGCCCCATCAATCTGCAGCTGACAAGCTATTAGAGAAAAGAGTTCCTGAGGAGTGGTCTGGGGGTGTGAGTGTGGGATATACTTGAATGAGGAGGTGTCCTCGTTGAGGGCGTTTCCACTTCCAGTGGCCTCCTTCTCCACATGTTGGACAGGTTCTCTTTGGTGGCTTTGGATCAGGGCACCCGCTAGCCCAACGCCTGCCTTTGCCACACTGAAACAATTACCTGGGAGGGAGTTGTCTGAGGAAGTCCTCCCTGGTTTTGGGGCTACAGAGGCAAGCATCTGACACTTAAGGTGCAAATGCTTCTCTTTTTAGGCTTTTTGTTCCTCTTCCCTAATGTTGAAGACCTTAAAGGCTGTCTTTAGGAGAACCTCTTAAGCGGTCTCAGGGCCCTATTCCATCTGTTGTAGCTTTTTCCGAATATCAGGAGCAGATTATGAGATAAAATATACATGTAGGAAAATCTGGCCTCCTGTGGACTGAGGGTCCATATTAGTGTATTTAAGCATTGCCTCTCTGAGACGTGATATAAAGACGGCAGTATTTTCAATTTCCAATTTTTTGGGCTCTTGAGTCACTTCTTTAAGTTTGTCATAATCTATCGCCTTATGGGCATTCTTATCCATTACTGCCAAAAGGGACAAAAGCATATGGTTTCTGTTGTTAAGAGAGTCATCTCCCTGTTGGTAATTCCGTCTTGGACATGTTCTAGGGACAGCATCAGTGCCCACTAGGTAAGCTTCGGGGGCCTGTTGATGGAGGTCATCGCATGGGCCTCAGCAGCCTGCCCGATGAACTCCCTTTCCTCAGGGTAAGGGCACACTCAAGAATGATGTGAACATCATCCCAGGCTAAATTATATTGTTGAGATACTCGAAGGAAGCCCTGGGGGAACTCGATGGGGTCCTCTGAGAAAGAGCCTAGTCACTCCTCAACCTGTGATAGATCTGACATGGAAAAAGGCATGTGAACATGAACAAGGCATGTGAACATGCCACCGGGACCTGTGACCTCCCACAGGGGCAAGATAGCACATGGGTGCATGAGGGGTGGAGAAAAAGAGGAAGAGATTCAGGTCATCTGGTCTGGCAAAGGTTGCAGCGCCGCCTTGCAGGTGGTGGAGCGCTGGCAGTCATGGATGGCAGGGCACTGCAATTGTGAAAGGTGAGGCACTGGCTGTAGTGGGAAATGGAGTAGAGGCAGCCATGGGCGCAGGAACAGTCTCAGTGGAAGCAGCCGGAAATATGATGGAATAGAACAGTGGAAGGCGGCACAGCCGAAGCAGGGAAATGAGGCGCAGTGGAAGTGACAAAAGGTGATGCAACTGGAAGTGGCAAAAGGAAGGGAGGGCCGGGAAGTTGCCGGGGATGGGGAGGGCGGGTCAGGAGGGGTAGAGGCGGAATCGGGGAAGGAGCTAGAGGAAGAACCCGGTGTGTTGAAGTTCCCAGGGGATGGTGCATCATGGAGAGGGAACGGAAAGTTGGTTAGATAAGGAGGAAGCGTCATAGGCTGGGTCAAATGAATCAGAAGGGGGTTTGTTTTTTGGAGCTTAGTGCTGAGGAGGAGAACCTGGGAGGGATCACAGTCTTTATAGAGAGAGGGCCTGAAATGGAGTAGCAAGGAAGCTCGGAGATAGATGGCTTCTTGCCCCTTACTGGTCTGGACCATGAAATTATCTATGTCTCTTAGGATTTGGGGGTTGAATCCACTTTTTGGCCAGTGGCCTCCATCCTCTAATAAATATTGGGGCCAGGCTGTGTTAATATAGAAGATAAGGTGCTTAGGTTTAAGTTCCCTTTTGAACCCCAAAGTATAAATATGTTTTAAAAGGCATGCCAGAGGAGACTGGGGAATTCTTTGAAATTTCAGAACCCATAGGCCAATAAGACAATTGCCGGAAGACTGAAGCGGCATTCGCCCAGTGTCCCATGTGAAGGCAGCACTGAGTCTTGATCACCTGCTGGGTGGGTGGGTGGGCCAGAAACAGAAAGGCAGGTGACCCATGTTTCTGTTTTGCTGAAGGAAAAAATCCCAGGGAGAGGATTCCAGAGCCAGGAATCCCCAAGCCTTTTTGCAGGTGAAGGGGATCTCTGGAGCCAGGGAGCCAGGAATCCTGGGTGGTGGGAGGGGATTTTGGGGGACCTTTTTGGGTGCCTCAGAAAGGTGAATGGGGGCAGAACTTACTGGCCTGGCCTAAATTAGTGACAGCTGTTGCATGCGGGAGTCTGGGGCAGGGAAGGGACTTCCCCCGTCAGAGCCCTGCAAAGAGGGGCGGGGAGGGGAAGTGGACTGGCCTGTTGGAGAGTGGCTGGCTCAAATCCTCTCTGGATCAGGCCACTAGAGAAAGCTGACCACCACTTCCGTCATGGGATTCGACACCATTTATGTCGGGAAATATGGGGACAAGTCGAGCACAGCTGGACAGCAGGAACAGATTTTATTCCGGAATAAAACCTGGAAGGAGGCAACTGACCAGGGGGTAGAGCCCATGAGAGTCAGAAGCCCGCTTCCTTACAGACTTGGGGCCGTTAATGGGGCGTTAGGAGGGAGGGAGAGCAAAGTAGTCATGTATTTCTCCAATGGGTGGGCTTGACACTAAGCCAGAGCAGGTAAATTTTGGGGGCTGGGGCCAGGGGGATGGTTAGAGACATCTTTCTCCCTTCCTGGAGTCCTTTCTTCTTGACCTCCTCTAGCCAGGCCTCACAGTGCCCACAGGTTGGTTCCTCAGGATCTATTATTATGTCTTGTTTGGATAGTTAATGGAAAGGTCTAGGCCTGGTGGTTCCTGTGTGTCTTCCTTCAGCCGTTGCTTGAGCTGCTGCCTCTCCAAGCCTGGGCTTCCACCAGTCCACCCATGAGGAGTTTATCACCTACCACTTCTATCCATCTTTAGCTTTCTGAAATACATGGAGTCAATAATCAGCACATGTCAGGTTCTCCATTTAACTTAGAATAAAACCCACAGAAGGCACCATAGAGCAAGACAAAGCACATGTGCTAGCTAAGGTCCCTCTTTCTCTTCCCATAATGCCACTAATCCAATCACAGGGACCCCACCCTCATAATCTCATCTAATCCTAAACACCTACTAAAGGCCCCAGCTACAAATACCACCGACATATGAATATGGAGTTTTCTGACAGGTGAAACTTTGGGAATTCATTCAAGCCATATCTGTGAATTATAAGTGACCTGCCAACATTCAAACAATGAAAATTAGTGTCTTTTGATGTCAAGGGAGAAAAAAAGTTTACAAAACTTGAGATTGCATAAAGAAGAAAATGGAACCAGAAGACCCCATAGCAACTAGCAAGGGTCAGAGAGCGCAGGGGGCCACTAGGGGGCCAGATGGAGAAGAGTAAGTAGACCAATGACTACTCTGCAGTACTTGAGTCATGTCCTATAAACAAACCTCCTTCCAGAAGGCCCAGTTCATTTTTCAAGTGGTCAAAGCTGCAGCTGGGCTGCAGATAATCAAGGAGCCTTGGGGCAATTAGTTTTAGTGTTTTGACAGTGAGAAAGTGGTCAGGCCTCGGCATTTAGGCACCGTTGTCATGCTTGGGAGATGCTTTATCAGGCCAAGAGATCAGATGTTTCTTGTCAGCCTTTTTGATTCCTACTTATGGGGCTGATATCCCCAACCTCAAGAATTCAGTAAACCCACTTCTACTCTGGGGACATGCCCTGGTGCTGGACGGGCTCCTGGCCAGCCCCAGTGATTGCTGACTGCAGGGATGCCTTCTTGCTGGACCTGCCTTCTGACTTCCCAGCCCAGATCTTGCTCCTCTTCCTATCTCCCAAAGCACCGGTGTGGAGCAGGTTTTCAATACATCTTTGCTAAACAGAATTGGCAGCTCACTTAATCAGTCCAGGCCTGGTTTTCTTATCTGTCAAATGGGGAGAAGGACGCTGTCCTCAAGGGGGAGTGAAAGAAACAAAAGAAACTATATTCTTAATAGCACCCACAAGATATATTTGCTTTCTTTAACTTTATAACACAAAACAAGTACCTTGTGAGCCTTTTGGGGGTTTAAGAGGAGTAAATATTGGGTTTTCATTAGTCACTTACTCATTCAGGGTGGTAATCCTAAATATAACAGAGGAAGGAAATTAAATGCTACATTCACACAGGAGAATTCTACTTTCTCCAATCTGATCACACAAAAAAGAACATATTGCAAATTGAATATTTAACTCTCTAAGTACTAGGTAGGAAAAAATTATGTTTTTATTTTATCTTATATATCCTTTTAAAATTGACTATGTGACAGGTACTTGTTTAAGTGTTTTAAATGGATCATCTCATTCATTCCACAAAATCATCCTTTCATGTATATTTGGCTATTTCTTGGAGGCAGAGAACTTTAGCCCCTAGCTCAAAGTCACAAAGCTGAGAGAAGACACTGGTAATGAAGTCCATGCATGCTGTGATAAACACAGCATCATACTACCACCTTCCTGAAATCAACAAAGATGGGCCATCTATCCATCCATGCAATAGAGCTCTGAGACCCACCACGTGCACGGTGCTGTAGTGACTTCTGGGAAAACAATGGGAAGGAAAGAGACACAGTTCTGCCCTCAGGGAGCTTGGAATACGGTGCAGGGTAATAACATCAAACAAGCAAGTACAGAAATGAACACCTAACTGCAAACTTTGATAAGAACTAGAAAGAAAGATAAAAGGGTATTGTGAGAATTCAAGGTACTACTCATAAATAGTCAAAGAGGACCAAAGGTGGATCATCAGTGGGGAAGGTAAGTCAGGGAAGGCTTTTGTGAAATGAAGCTAGGCAGCAGGAGTGACCAGAGTGTTGAGGTCAGGGGCAGGTTCTCTGAGAGCCAAGCATCCATGTAGGTGCTCAGATGGAGAAAGGGCCAGGCCTAACGAAGAAGAAGAAATCAGAAATAGAGAAGAGAGCAAAAGAAAAAGAAGTCCAAATAGAGACCAGGGCCCACTAGAGAAAAGCTCTAAAACTGCTGGGCTGCTAGGGGGTGATTGTCTGCCCTGTGTAGGCTTAAAGGTCAGGTGGAGGCACAGTGGCCATGATGAACAGCTGTTTTGCAGGCTGGGCCACATTTATTTTTCAATGGGAAGGTTTTCAATAATATATGGATAGCAAGAAGTGCAGGAGAAGTCCAAACTTCTTCCCCCAAACCTGACATAGGCTTTATGTTCTCCATCAGTGAATCTGTTACTCATAGGTCTTTCTTCAGCAGGAATGACTGAAATGACAGAGCTCTGGCCTAAAGGTGTCTACAGATGAAATCAGCTTCATCAGCACACCCTAGAAGTTGGAGGCACCAAGGTCTCTTCTCAGTGGCTTACATTATGCACTTACAAACAACAATTAGTAATTATTTTTTTCAAAAGGATGCACCAATGTAATGAACTTCCTTGATGCACTAAGGAAGAGGGGCAGGTATCATAATAGGTAAGCTCCAATTACATCCCAAAGCCCTGTGATCATCTGTGAAAGGCAATACCACCAATAACAGGCAGGAAGAGAAACAGAAACGGAAGCCAGAATCTAAGAGATTAACCAATTGACCAGGGGACCATTTTTCATACTAAGTTAAGGAGGAACCAAGGGCTGCCGTTGCCATACATAAGCATCTCCCTCAACAACCCTTGGCTGTTTTCTAAAAACTTCATGAATATCATTGAAAGACACACTGTTCTAAAACTTTTCAGGCACAACTAAGATTTTCCCTTCTTTTGAGAAATATCTATTACTAAATTTTCACAAGAGATACTTAGGATCAAAAGCAATAAGCAAACAGAGAAAGTACTGTACTGACATTTCTCCCTAAAATAGCTTACCTGCAACTTTCAAACACTTTGAAGCATTTAGCCTTGGAAGTCAATATTTTCAAGATGTCTAAAACCTGTATACAAAAGCCGAAACTAACCGTCAATAGCATCTAGGTCTATGGAATTCTTACAAGTTCATCCACCTGCCAGTTCAAGTGTTCATCCAGAAAAATCAACACATTTTCAGGCAGTGTGGGGCACAGCCTGAAATATTTGGGCTTCATCGTCTTGCATTTTTGGCAACAAAAATAAATAAATAATAAGAAGTGCTACAGTCAAGTAAAAAAAGTGTTAAGATAGAATTCAGCTACCGGCCTTAGGGGATACAGACTGAACAATTTCGTTACTAAGCTGGATATCTCTAAAAGAGATTCAATCTTACTTCTTTTTAATTTTTTAAAAAACGTTTTAGATTTATTCCACATAACACTGAATAGTGAGATTAAAGAGCAGAGAGAAGCCGGGTGTGGTGGCACACACCTGTAATCCCAGTATTTGGGAGGCTGAGGCGGGAGGATCACAGGCTTCACATCAGTCACAGCAATTTAGTGAGACCCTCAGCAACCTAGCAAGACTCTGTTTCTAAATATATAAATAAATAAATAAGGTTGGGGGTGTAGCTCAGAGGTAGAATGCCCCTGAGTTCAATTCCCCTTAACACACAGACACACACACACACACACACACACACACACACACACACACAGCAGATAGAACACAGAAGAATGTCATGTTACCACTTAGAATATCCACTGGTAAGTCCCCCCCTTCCTTATTGCAAATCATTCCTAACAGCCCTACTATATATCTATTACCTCCATGAAACTTGCAAAAGTGCAGCTCTAAAGACCCCTTCTTTCCAAAACTCCTGCATTCCTTGCTGTCCTAATAATTAGACTGTAATTTAGTATTTCCTATCTGGTGAGGCTTCCTGGATTAAAGAAAATGAATGCATATAGAATGTGCAGAGCACCTGTCTTTTGGGCTCTAATCAGATAAACTGATATTTGTTTAAAAATTTTCATCTAATTGGCACAATTCTAAGACATAGAAAACATTGTTCAATTTTCCAAAAGAAAAAAATGAGAAAAGTCATTTCTCCATCAGTCATTACAATTGTTCCCAGTTAGTTATGAATGGTATTAAGACTGTTGTTCACATTTTGCTTCTTCAAATAGTTTATAAGACCTTAGAAATCTGGTTCTCATGTTGTCTAGCTTTGTGTTACTGGGAAAGTCAAGCGCAGTGTATTATTCATTCCATGTACTTGCATATGCCAGTGTATTTTGATTTGATATTGAAAAGCCCAGAAAGGTAATGCTTGGTTAAAATGTACCCTTTACAAATGACTGACATTTGAATTCAATATTGACTTGGAAATAAATTTAAGATCCATTCATAGTCGGTACTAGAACCAAATACCAGATGAATATAAATGGAAGGCATTTCCATGTCTGCCTTTCTTTTGGTATTTCCAGCATGGGCAGCAGCAAGGTAGAAATAGACAGGCTCCTTCCTTTTAAAACAATGGTGCTGACCCTAAGGCTCAGTGCCATTTCATGAAGGGAGCTGCAAGGGCAGGCGTGGGGAACAAGACTGAAAAGGTAGAGAAAAGAAAAAGAGAAAAAGAAAAGCAGGAATTCATATTCTGTGGATTAAAAATCTAACAAAAGTAGAATAATTTCAACAATTGATAGAATTTCCAATGCAGTCAACCTAAGCTCCAATATTTATTGCAAGATGAAAATTGAACCTCAAGTCCAAAAAAAAAAAATGACTCTGAGCTCCTATTCTCTGCCCAAGTACACATTCATTTACATTTATGGCTGACTATGTGACTATATTTTAATTCTCAGTTCTAAAAGCTGCAAGACTGCAAATAAATAGATTCATTTTAGCCATTTCACTGAACTGGATTAGCTTTCCTTTCCTGCCATTCTCCAAGGCAGGCAAGGTTCAAATGTGCAGAAAATTTGAATTATTTCTTTTGATAACAGTGCTGGTAGACTCAATATCCAGAAATCAGCTCAGACTCATGTCTGGGGCTTGTTGAGTGATACCTGGTCATGGTCCTGTGCTAAAGGAGTAAATTTCAGCACAAAGAATCAATGGAATGTTCTACCTCAGGCCAAAAAAGTAAAAGACAGAAACATTATACTAGCATCATACAATATCTGTGACCAAACAGGTCTTGTGTGCTGGGTTGAGAGGTGAGGCCTGAACCTGCTTCTCTGAATGAAAGAAAGGTCTTGTCTGGTATCTCTCACAGACAGAGTAAGTAGAAGTTGCTGCCAAGCAAGTCCATTCCTCTAGGGGTTTGCTGGGATCCTATAGGGAGAGGGATGCACCTACCTGTTGGGTGCCATCTTAGCCCATGCAATGAGGTCACCATTTCAGACCGACTTAACCATGTACACAGTACATGTTAGGTGGAAATTGTCCACACGCAGACAGCTTCCTTGGACCGGATGGGACCGAAAGCTGGACATGGATGACCTCCTATTCTCCCTGAAACGTTCACCTTGCCACTCCCTGGTCTTAACTTGTGATCTTCCCGTTTGTTTTGTTTGAACCTCTATATAAGAAAGGCCTTGACTACATAAGGCAGGAGAATTTGTTATCTTGGATCTCCTCCCCGACCCCCCCCATTATTAAATTCTCTCCAAATTATTATATCAGACTTCACGTCGGTATTGTGCAAGAAGACTATTGATCAGGAAGCTGCCTGGTGCAGCGACCTTCTGTGGCTGGAACCACGGAACGATCTTCAGGAAGCTGTCTGGTACAGGGACCTTCCATGGTAGGAACCACAGAATAGTTATTAGGGAGCTGCTTAAAGCCACAACCATTCATGGCAGGACTATGGAGCAAGCAAGCGTCCGCCAGAGCACTCCAATCCCTACCCTAGTTCCTCAACTCTGGATTTTCAAGAAGAGAGGACTTCCCTTCTAGATATTATATCTCAATTTTCACCCACATGTGGCAAGATGGTATGCGCATCTGAACTGCTTACCATCTTCCTCAATTCTCATGGCCTTAGCATTTCCTTATGATCCCCCCATTCAGGAAAGCAGAATCCAGGTTTTTCCAGCTGGAAGAAAGCTTACCATGGATAAGTCAGAGAAAAATAAAGAGAAACGTTAAAATGTTTGGCTTTTATGTTGAAAAGTCTCTGCATTCTGCCTTAAGTCAGAAAAGATTTATAGAGAAGCTTGACTGGGTTCCCACCCCAATACCCACCAGGCAAGCCCAGAAAATGGGGCCGCTTAGCTGGAGGAGAAGTAGCGAAGTTAGATTAAAACCGAGACGATTATATGCTGATGTAATGATAAACTGCTTTGCCTTCTCCCCCAAGCTCAGCGTGTACAGAGAACACAGAACCTGATTAGTCTTAAGGATTTTAGAGTAGGGGGAAGTTGTTTCATTTACTGCACGGAATGAGGGAGGCACTGTGTTTTATCTGTGCCTTGAGCCAGTTTCCATGTGCGTATGAATTAGCTCTTGCAGATACAAAGCAACATGGGGAAACAGAAAACCCTTCCCAGCTCCTGAGCAGAGAAGAGGCATTCATTGAGAGAATAAATTGGAGGTCCAAATAATCCTGAAGGTCAAAATGAAGGGGAAATGGTGAGAGGTGATGAGTACCATCTTCTCAGAGAGCATGGTAGGACTCCAGAGGATGCTCCTATGTCTCAGCAGAAACCAGAGAAAAAACAACCCCAATCTAAAAATGACTTGGTGTCTCTGCTGCAAAATGCTAAGATGCTTTGAAATTCCTGCTGCTTACAGGTCTTTCTTTCTGCCCCTCCTCAGGTTTACACAGCCCCGCCTGTCTCCCTGGCCCGTGGCCACTTACTCCCTGGTGAGCTACAGCCACAACCATCATGGCCTCATCCCGTAACACCTCGCCTCATCCACCTCCCTGGGAGGCTCTGGCTCCAAGCCCAAGGCCACCTGCTCAGAGTGCACAGCCTCCTCCCATCCAGACCCAGGTGCCAGCCTGCTCACCGTAGCTTCTTCAACAGATGCCTAGATCAGCTGTTTGCAAAACCCCCAAGTGTAGGCCAACTGCTGACCAACGAGAGGTGGCCATCTGTGTTCATTTGTGCATGTGCAGGCTGTTCTAGAATCTACTAATATGTGCTTCCTTCCTTTCTGGCCTCATTTCGCCCTCACTCCCACCACCCTAAGACTGCACACTCATGAGCATGCAAGTTTTGTGATAAGACTCTTTCTTTTTAGAGGATCAAGGCTCAGGCACATTCGTACTTAGCTCCAGAAAAGAATGCAGAAGGGAAAAATCCGAAAATTGAACCCAAATTAAAAATGCATGGCTTCAGCCAGGTGTGGTGGCACATGCCTGTCATCCAATACTTGAGAGTCTGAGACAGAAGGCTCATAGGTTTGAGGCCAGTCTCAGCAACTTAGTGAGGCCCTCAGCAATTTAGTGAGATACTGTTTCAAAATAAAAACATATGAAGCTGGGCATGGTGGCGCACGCTTGTAATCCCGGTACTTGGGAGGCAGAGACCGGGGGATCTGGGTTCGCGGCCAGCCTCAGCTACTTAATGAGGCCCTCGGTAACTTCATGAGACCCGGTTCCAAAATAAAGTATGAAAAAAAATAGGGCTGGGGGTGTAGCTCGGAGCTAGAAAATCCCTGGGTTCAATCCCTGGTACCGCAAAATAAATAAATAAATAAAAACATATGAATAAATAAAAAGGGCTGGGGGTGTAGCTCAGAGGTAGAAGAACCCTGGGTCGAACCCCTAGTACCAAGTAAATAAATGAACACATAAATAAATGGCTGCATTTAGTTGAATTTAGTAGTCATGATTAGACTGGTAGGCTTACATTGGAATTAAGGCCATAGGAAAAAAAAGTTACATTTTTCGTGTTCTGATTTTGTGATTTAGCAATAAAGTAGTTGCTATATTCAGAAACATTAAGAAATCCAAATACCATGAAGATTCTTTGCCTAGAGGCTTGAAAAACAAAGTTATGATTCAAAATTAATGTCTGCTATGGTTTAGATATGATTTGTCCTACCACGGTCCATGTGCCTGAAACGTGGTCCCCAGTGTGGTGGAGCCTTTAAGAGGCGGGGCCTGCTGGGAGGTAATTAGGATGTAGGGCACCATTCATCTTGCAAGCGTGGGTTAGGTCTCAGGGGACTGGACTGGTTGGTGCCAGAGTGGTTTGATATAAAGTGAGTACAGCTCTTTTGGCTTCTTTCTTGCTTCCTCTGTTGCTGTGTGACCTCTCTGGCTTGCATACAGTCCCATGTAATGCCATCCTCCAGGTTACGATGCATCCTGAGGCTCTCACCAGATGCAGACACCTCAATATAGCATCCAGAACTGTAAGCCAAAATAAACCTCTTTTTAAAAATATGGTACCCACCCACAGGTAGTTTGTTATAGAAATGTAAAATGGACTGAGATGAGTATCACCCAAGAAGTAGAGAAGGAAAGGAGAGGATAGTAGTGTTCAGTTCTATACTACAAGCATAGATAACCACTTTCTCATCTCTTCTGTTTCATTCATTCCTTGTTTTACAGTAGAACTGGGAAACATAAGCAGTGGATAAGAAGTTAACAAAGAAGATCATGGGTTTGGGCACCAAATATATCTAGCTGTAGTCTTATTTCTGCAATTCACCAGCTTTTTGTGCTTCAGGAATTGACTGGAGCTCTTCCTCATTTATACAATACAGACAGCAGAATATACGTTTGTTATCTTCTGTGAGTACGAACATATAGTTCTTCATACTGGGCCAGGACAACAGTAAAGACTAAATAAATGTGAATGTGATTATTATTATCAAGGTGTGTGTTTGAGCACAATTTGAGAAATTTATCAATTAGCAAAGAGAACTTCTCTCAGCAATATATAGGTGGATGGTCACTACAGAGTTAGAAATGAAAATAAAGCTTTGCTTGTCCTCCATCCTTATTATGAATGGCAAAATAGACAAGAGGGTGTCTTCAGGACAAAACAGAGACTGCCAATCTTTGATATATTTATGAACTGATTTCCTTAATTTCAAAAATATTCATAGTAGATATTTTGAACTAAAAATAAAGATATTTATAAATAAAAACACACATGGTAAGGAACGTATTATGCTAACATTTAAGACAGGGCCTAAGGGGTAATCAAGTCTGCTATTTGTTTTTGCAAAAACAGTTTTAATGGAACATGGTCAAAACCATTCATTTCCATGTAGTCTATGATTGCTCTCACATACGAAGAGAAAGCTGCATAGACAGAAACTTTGTGGTATACAAAGCCTAAAATATTAACTATCCTGATTTTCAGAGAAAAGCTTTACTAACCTCTGATCTAAGGGAAGAAATTGAGGGAAAATGCAAGAACAGAGAGAAGACTTGGAAGGGAAGGCTTAGAAAATACAAGTAGAGGTGGCTTCAACTGATAAGTTAATATGCAAGCATGAGGGCATGGGGGGAGAGAGAGGAGCACAATGCTAGCAAAGGACCCAAGGCATCAATGCTACTTAAGGCTAAATGTTAAAACCAAGAATGCACATGCAATTTCCCCCTCAGGATCTTAAAACGAAAATGTTTCATCTTAGGAAGTAGAGCTAAAGAAAGCATGCACCATTAAGGGATACTCTTTTGCATGAACTGAACACAACAATTGGAGTTAATTTGTTGTGGTTGTTAATTTCTATGATTATTGCAGAAGCATCTTTGAGGTTCTAAAGGATATTTTCACATAAATGTAATAACGGGGCATTTTCATTACTTTAATAAATGAATTGAAGGAGTAAAGTATAAGAAGTGGGCCTTTTTGATACTAAAGTGAGAGAGATCAATTATTTAAGAATTTCACATTAGCACAAATAAGATTGATGCTGGAACGGATCTGACGATGTGCACTTGATAGATCTCTGTTAAAAATCGATTTCATTTCCTAAAAGTTTCATATTAGGATCTTTTAAACATTTAGCTTAAGTTGATATATTTCCCTTTCTGAGCTAATTTTATTTATTATCCAATTATCTTATTTTATTATGAAGCACAGGTGAAATATCTGACTTAAAGATTTAAAAATATGCCAAACTCATTTAGACTTATTTGAGTTAGTGAGTCATACTGACTAATTTGCTGAAGAACTAATTTCTCCATTAAAAATACAATCCCGTATTGTTTTTCAAAATCCAGCTTTCCATCAGTACTTAAGGAAAAATGTCATGTTTTCTTGATAATCCAAAGCACCTTAGTAGCTATATATTTGGCAATATAAGATTTGTTAAAGAAATTAAGGCATCTCATGTAGCCATTAAAGTTATGGTAGAATGAGTAATAACATGGAAAAATTTTACAATATATTAAATGAAAATGTTCCAATTAATTCTAATTTTATAAGAAAAATATATTTAGCCGGGCGTGGTGGCGCACGCTTGTAATCCCAGTACTTTGGGAGGTGGAGACCGGAGGATCCAGGTTCGCGACCAGCCTCAGCTCGCTCTCTCTCTCTCTCTCTCTCTCCCTGTCTCTCTCTCTCTCTCTACTTAGTGAGGCCCTCTGCAACTTCGTGAGACCCGGTTTCAAAATAAAGTATAAAAAAATAGGGCTGGGGGTGTAGTGCAGAGGTAGAATGCCCCTGCGTTCAATCCCCGGTACCGCAAAAAAAGAAAAAAAAGAAAAATATGTTTATATTCTTTGGGAGGGGCGTACTGGGGCTTGAACCCAAGGACATTCTATCTCTGAGCTACATCCCAGCCCTTTTTATTTTTTTTTTTATTTTGAAACAGGGCCTCACTAAGTTTCCCAGGCTGGCCTCAAGCCTGCCACACTCCTGTCTCAGCCTCTCTGGTACTGGGATTACAAGCATATGCCACCACACCTGGCTTGTTTATGTACTTATGAAAATGTATAGTAATTCTTTCTGGAGTTAGGAAATTATTCGTGACTTATTTTCCTTAAGATACTTTTTGTATTTTATTAATTTTAAAAATTCAATGTTTGTTATATATAGTTAATAGAAGTAACAAATTATATCAAATAATTCATAAATAGTATATAAATACTCCAAAATATCAATTATTACAATCTGGATAAAACCTATAACCCCTTCTGAAGCCAATGATGTGATTGCTTTTTTACCAAAACCAAAATCAAAAACAAAAAACCACAAATGGATAATTAGGAGAAAGAGAATATAATATATATGTGGTAGTTGGGATTCTAATTTTCTGTGGACAGATTTTTTTTATTTCCCTGAGTCTAATTTCAAAGAATTGATAATAAAAATTAATCATCTCTTTAAAATTTAAATTATGTCCATGGTATAGTAGATATTCAGTGCATTAAAAAACAGTGAAATCCACATATTTTCATTCTTTAAGAAAGATTTGAAGCATTTACTTATGACTGTATTCTGCTGAATAACAACCACAAAATTTTGTTTAGATAGCACTTGGAATTTTATAAGGCTTTTTGATTACTTTATTTAATCTTCCAAAGAATATTGTGAAATTGGCAGGAAAGATACTAACCATTCTTAACATGGTGGAGATTAGGCCCACAGTGCTGGTCTAAGCTAGTGAAAGTTGAGGGTCTAGAATGGAAACCCCCAAATCCCATCCTTTTCCTAAAATAGCACGCTGCTTCTCAGAACCATGATGAGATGTGTTTCACCTTGAAATATGGTGGGTCTTCAACATGTCTGGCTGGATTTGTCCAATGTGTGCCATTAGCAGGAGAGCAGGAGTGAGTGGGGCCATGTTGCTTTTTCTTCTGGCTCCCTCTCCTTGCCGCCTTGGGACTAGAAGTACTTGTAGCTCACTGTAATTGCTAAATCCACACAGTATTCCCAGGGTTTCTTCCTCTCTTTCTTCTTTTCTTTCTTCCTTTCATTTTCCCCTTCCTTCCTTCCGACCCTGCCTCCCGCCCTTCATTCCTTTCTCCCTCCCTTTCTTCCCACCTTCTTTTCTTATTGGTCCCAGGGACATTCTACCTCCAAGCTATTCCCTCAGCCCTTTTTTTTCTTTATTATTTTGAAACAGGGTCTCACTAAGTTGCTGAGAGCTTCACTAAGTTGCTGAGGATGGCCTTGAACCTGCGATCCTTCCTGTCTCAGCCTCCCAAGTACTAGGATAATAGGTATGAGCCACCATGCCCAGTACTCCAGGGTTTCATTAAACTCCCATGTTCTCAGTTTGAGTATTCCATCTATTTACTGACTGATGAAACTTTTTCTCGCGTCAATTTGCCTCCACAAAGAAAAGTTATTCTTTCCCCAAAGGGGGATCCAAAAGATTGTCTAGGACTGGTGGGTATTAACAAAAGTTTATGGAAAGGAGAAACTGCAGAAGTGATTGATGAAATTCAACACCCTGGTTCTACAGAGGTGGAAATGGTGGATCACAGTAGGGTTTAGTCAACATCACTAGGTGTCATAGCAGAGCTCCAGCACCCAACCATAGCCCCTTCCTTACAAAGGACCTAAATCTGAGGAGCCTGAGAAGTTCTATAAACAACAAAACACCCCCAAAGGATGCCTACGTATAGCATTCAAGAAATGTTCATTCAACCGAGAGCTCACTTTCACAAATAATGTCAGCAGATACATGTTTTTGAGAGGTTAAAGATTCCACAGGTACCATGATATAAAAATAACAAATACGCAGGCTCCTGTTCATTTGAACTAACAGCGTTGATATCAAGCACTTCTTGGTGAATATTAATTTGGATGATTCACATTATTTTAAAATCTGAATATAAAGTCAGAAGCTAATATTTTAATATCACATTATTTCAGAATTTGGACATAAATTAAGAAGTTAATATTGTGGTGTCACATTATTTCACAATCACAAAATTCAAATGCTCAAAAGTTATGATTAGTCTGTATTTTTATGAAACAGTGACAAATTAAACAGCCAAAGAACACCATTAAAAGCATTTAACTATTGTACTAATTACAGTTACTTTTAATAAATTCTTAATAAAAAAAATCCATTTCCAAGCCAGGTGTGGTGGTGCGTGCCTATAATCCCAGTACTTGGGAAGCTGAGACCGGAGGATCGCAGGTTTGAGAGGAGTGGAGAGTAACTTAGTGAGATCCTATTTCAAAATAAAAAATAAAAAGGGCCGGGGATATAGCTCAGTGGTAGAGCGCCCCCTGGGTTCAATCATCAGTAAAACACACACACACACACACACACACACACACACACACACACACACA
>PVJS01019131.1:0-34128 GCA_004027185.1 Glis glis | reverse complement strand
GTACATCATGTGCTATAGTGTGTTTCCCTCCACTCCCCTCCCAACTCCCTCAGTTAGGTCACCTTCTTTGTCCATCTAAAGATTTCTTCTTCTTCCTTTCTAAGTCCCTTCTACGTCCCATTCTATCTAGCTCCCACAGATTAGGGGGAACATCCGATTTTTTACTCTTAGTGTCTTACTAATATCGCTTAGCATGATGATCTCTAGTTCTCTCCATTTCCCTGCAACTGATGTGATTTTGTTCTTCTTTGTGGCTGTGTAAAATTCCATTGCCATTTGTACTTCTTTTGAAAAGAGTATATTCAGTTTGGTTGCTCATTTTTTAATTGGTTTTTTTTTTACTGTTAAGCCTTTAAAACCCTTTATATATTCTAGATATTATATATTCTAGATATTCTTTATATATTCTAGATTCTTTGTCACATGGGTAGGTGGTGAAGGTCTTCTCCCATTCTGTAGGCTCTCTCTGTAGACTCTTGATGGTTTGCTTTGCTGCACAGGAGCTTTTTCATTTAGTGCCATCCCACTTGTTAATTCTTGTTTTAACTTCCTGAGCTTTTGGGGTCTTATTGAGGAAGTTTCTACCTGTATTTATATGTTGTAGTGTTGGTCCTATACCCTCTTTTTAGCAGTTTCAAAGTTTCTGGTCTAATTTCTATATCTTTGAACCATCTCGAGTTGACTTTTGTGCAGGGTGAGAGTTTAGGATTTAATTCCATGTTTTCTACATATGGATAGCCAGTTCTCCCAACAGCATTTTTTGAAATGGCTGTCCTTTCTCCAGTGTATGTTTTTGGCACCTTTATCAAAGATCAACTGGTTATAGATATGGGGCTTTGTTTCCAAATCTTTTTTTCTGCTCCATTAGTCTATGCGTCTATTTTTGTGCCAATACCATGCTGTTTTTATTACTATCATTCTGTAGTATAAGTTGAAGTCAGGTATTGTGATGCCTCCAGCACGGTTCTTATTGCTTAGGATTGCTTTGGCTATTCTGGGTGTTTTGTTTTTCCGTATGAATTTTATAACTGATTTCTCTAGATCTGTGAGAAATGTCGATGGTATTTTGATAGGGATTGCATTGAATGTGTAGATAGCTTTTGGTAGGTTGGTCATTTTGATTATATTTATGCTGCTTATCTAAGAGCATGGAAGGTCTTTCCATCTTCTAAAAATCTTCAAATTCTTTCTTTAGTGCTTTATAATTTTCATTGTAGAGGTATTTCACCTCCCTGGTTAAATTTATTCCTTTATTTTTTTGAGGTTATTATGAATGGAATTTGTTTTCTATATTTCTTTTTCAGTGGATTCATGACTGGTGTAAAGTAATGCTAATAATTTTTGTAGGCTGATTTTGTATCCTGCTACTTTGTTGAGACTATCAACTGTAGAAGACCTCTGGCTGAGTTTACCGGATCTTTTCTATAAAAGATCATATCCACAAACGAAGATAGTTTCAGTTCTTCTTTCCCTATTTGTATTCTTTTGATTCCTTTCTCCTGTCTTATTGCTGAGGCTAGAGTTTTGAGAACTATGTTGAATAGGAGTGGTGACAGTGGGCATCCTTGTCTTGTTTCTGATCTTAAGGGAGATTTTGTTTTTCTCCATTCATAATGATGGTGGCTTTGGGTTTGTTTTATATAGCCTTTATGATATCAAGGTAGGTTCCTTCTATTCTTAATTTCATCAGTTTTTTTTATCATGAAAAGATGTTGGATTTCATCAAATGCTTTTCCTGCATCTATTGAGATAATCACATGATTTTTGTTCTTAGTCCTATTGATGTGGTGAATTACATTTATTGATTTGCGAAAGTTGAACCAGCCCTACATCCCCGGGATGAAGCCTACTTGGTTATGGAGAATTATTTTCTTGATGTAGTTTTGAATGCGAATTGCTATATTTTGTTGAGAATTTTTGCATCTATATTCATCAACAATATTGCTCAATTCTGAACCCCTTCCAGACTGCAGGCAGTACACTTTATCCTCATGCAGGATCCTAATATTACCTTAAGTAGGAGTTCTGCCCTAAACCTAACTACTCTTCTTCCACTTCTCATGCTAGATGTACCCCATTCATGCACAGAAATATTAGAACAACAACCACAAGAGAAACAAGCAACAACAAAACCATTTTCCCCTTCTGGCTGATTCTCTTCTGCCTGAGGCTTCAAATACTTGGTTCACAGATGGGAGTTCTTAGATATCAAATGGGTGGTGTTGTAGCAGGGTATGCCATTGTCTCCTCAACTCGGATAATGTAATCCAGTCCCCTGCTCCCTGGGACATCTTCTCAAAAAGCTGAATTAATTGTGCTGGCTCAGGTCCTAACCTGAGCTAAGGGACAAACCATCAACATATACATAGATTCCTGATATCCATTCCAAGTCATACACTCACATGCAGCCATGTGAGGAGAGAGAGAGAGGATTCCTCATCACTAGGGGTTCTCCAATCACTAATGCAAATTTAATTCTCAAACTCCTCAAATCTGCCAGAATTCCCAAGGTCACAGCTGTGATCCACAGTAGAGGTCACCAGACAGATGCAGACATTATAACCTTGGGAACTAATAATGCAGACAGGGAGGCAAAAAGGGAAATTTTACTTCAGTGGGTCAAAACACAGGGCCTAGCCATTCTTACAATTACTCCCAAATATACCCAAGAAGAAAAATACTTTCTTATGCAAGGAGGGTCTATTTGGGAAGGCTCCTGACTTACATCAGCAGGAAAACTTATTCTCCACAAACAGCAAATTTTTCAGATCTTAACACATCTCCATCATTTCTTACATGTAGGATTCAAAACTCTCTTCAAATTTCTTCACCTGCCACAACCTGGCCATACACTGACACAACATCACACACAAAAAAATTGCCACTCTTGCTCTTGGATATCTCCACAGGGAGCTCTTAAAACTCCTACTCACTAGGCTGGGAAACATATACCAGGTAACTTGATTTTACCCACATGCCAACAGTAAAGTGTTTCAAATATCTCCTGACTTTTGTATATACATTTTCAGGATGTATTGAGGCATTCTCAGCTACATCTGAAAGGGCAGCAGAGGTGACTGAGGCCTTGACTACTCAAATTGTTACTTGGTTTGGTCCCTCTTCCTCCTTACAATTGACAATGGACCAGCCTTCATTTCTAGTCACTCAGTGGATAACTAAATCTGTCCATATTCAATGGAATTTACATATCTCATACCACCCTCATTTCTCAGGAAAAATAGAAAAAGCACATTTCTTCCCCAGAGGCCACCTTACCAAGCTATCCCTAGAGACTAAAGAAAATTGGATATCCCTACTCCCGTTGGCTCTGACATAAATTTGATCAACTCCTAGGACCCCCACCTTCTATGTCCCTATGAACTCATGAATGGCAGCCCCTTCTTGTTGAGAAATTTCCCTACTGACCATCATCCCTTTGAAGAGGGTCTCCCCACTCTTAAGCTCATCCAACATCTTTGTTAGCATGCAGACATAGTCCTACCTCTCTGTGACTCTCCTCTAAACATGGTCCTTGAACCTACAGACTGATTCTTCTTTAAAATTCTCAATAACAATGAGATCCTCAAGCCCTTGTGGACTGGGCCTTACCAGAGGTTTCTTACAACCCCCACAACAGCTAAACCAAAGGGTTTCACATCCTAGTTTCATTCTTCAAGATTAAAACGGACCCCCTTGTCTCAATCAACCCCTCTGGTTGATCAATATGACAGTTCCAGCCTTGGTTCCACTTACCTCAAACTTATTTGGATCCCTGTAGAACCACAATTATCAGAACTGTAAGGTCTCTCACTGAAGTCTGCAAATCCGTTTCCTATTGAAGGGCACACTGACTCATAACACAGATACCCACTCCTTCTATACTCTTATTCTCAGTCTGATAGAGGATATTCCTCCTCCCCACCACCATACCACAGAGGAACAATTGTTATTATTTCTCTGGGATGCATTTTTACAGGGTGGCCTTGTTGAATACTCCTGGTATAAGAACTCTATGTGACTAGAAACTGAAAGTCCCCCTCCATAGTAAATTAAAAGGGCCCTACGATACTTCCTTTTCAGGGTCCTTTTCATACTATACACTGATGAAGCTTGTGCCTTTCCCTCACCTCAAGATGACTGCCTTCCTATTCCTTCATTCTCTCCTGCCTTCCCTAAGCTACCCCATACCCATTAATGATTGCTTTAACTTTCAATACCTTACACACACACTTAACCTTGTACATCATCTCCCTTATAACATAAAATTGACCTTACCATAGGACTTCTGGATCTGCTTGCCTCTCCTCTCCATCAGATATACCTAACCCCAACCTCCCTACACACATGGACCTCTTATATTGTTTCCTTTCACCCAATCATGCATCTAGATGACATTTATGACTTCCAAATCACTGACAGAACTAAAAAAACTCTTAACAGCCATATCAGCTTCTCCACTCATACATGGGCAACATCACCAAATACTGCTGTCAAGAAGTCCCCATCCTGGGTCCAGTCACCAAGGATGCCATGGTCACCTACCAAGCCCCTCTATGCAGCAGTCAAAATGAAACTGATGGTAAATTATTGGGACACCTAGATCCACACCTTTGTATCTTCACTATTCAAATTTTACCTTCCAATGACTATGTTAATGTAGGAATATCCAGAAAGGCTGCCTTCATCAGACCCATGAGACGTTCATAATCTCCTACAATTATAGAAACCTATCCCACCGTGATTACCTCCCAATTTTGCTACAGTAAACCCCAAACATACCTCTCACTCTTCACATGGCAGCAATGTAAGACCTCTAAATTGTTGACTGTTATCAGGTTCCTTCCCATGGCTATTCGGGCTCCAAGTTTGGAGTAGAAGAAAAAAGAAAATTTCTATTTCTTGGAGACTTGGAGTCCGCTTTGTCAGATCGGAGAGTAGTTACCCCTGTTGCCTTTTAGTCTCTGTTTGAATGGAATATCTTCTTCAATTCTTTCAGCTTTATCCTGTGAATATCTTTGCCTATAAATTGAATTTCTGGTAAGCAGCGTGTAGTTGGATTTTAATGTTATACAATTTAACTAGTGGATCTCTCTTAATCGAGGAGTTGGACCATTTACATTTTTTGTTATTATGTAGAGGTGACTTATTTTTTCTCCTTTCAAATTATATCTGCTGTTTGATTAAGTTTTATTTGTGCTTTACATAGTTTATTTTCTAATGGAATGTCCATTTTCTGATTCTGGAGTTTATTTTTTGTATCTTCCTTGTGCATTACTTCTTTAACTGTTTTCTCTAGTGCTAGCTAAGTAGTCATGAATTCTTTTACTTTTGTTTATCTTATAACATTTTTATTTCGCCATCAATTTGGAAAGATAGCTTTGCTGGATATAGTAATCTTGGTTGGCAGTGATTTTCTTTTAGGGATTGGAATACATCTGGCTTTAGAGATTGGGTTGAGAAATCTGCATTAATCCTTTTTAGTTTACCTCTGAGTGTGAGCTGACCTTTTTCTATTGTTGAACTCTATGCTAGTCATTTTAATTATGATGTGGCACAGAGAAATTCTTTTTTGATGTTCCCTTTTGAGCTTCTAAATGTCTCCTGTATGTGAATGTCCACCTCATTTTCTAAGTTTGCATAATTTTCATCTATTATTTCTGTGAAGAGTTTGTTTATGCACTTGGTTTCTACCTCCAGACCATCCTCAATGTCATTTACCCTTATGTTTGGTCTCTTGATATTTTTTCAGATTCTTTCTTTCTTTATGTGTGTGTGTGTGTGTGTGTGTGTGTGTGTGTGTATTTGTGTGTGTATGTGTGTGTGTGTATGTGTGTCAATAGGAATTGAACCCAGAGTTATTCTACCTCTGAGCTCTACCCCAGCCCTATTTTATTTTTATTTTTGAAATGTCTAGCTAAGTTTCTGAGGGCCTCATTCTTTTGCTGAGGCTGTCTTGGAACCTGCCATCTTCCTGTCTCAACCTCTAGTATTGGGTTACACGTAAGCATCACCTTGCCCAGCTTCTCAGATTTTTTGAATGATCTGAATATGGTCTCTTAATGACTTTTATTATTGACTTAGTGTTTAAGTTTAAGTACACTGTTTTCTTTGCCAAAGTCTCCATTTTTCTAAGCCTATTGATAATATTCTCTATTGAATTTTATTTGGTTTACTCTGTCCTTCATTTTATCCAGGATTTCTCTTTGGTTCTTTTTCAGAATTTCAATTTCTTTACTGGCATGTTCTTTTACATTTTGCATAATTTCTGAGTTCGTTCTTGAACTCTTTGATCATATTAATAATCATAATTCTTAATCTTATGGTATTTTCTGCAGCTTTCTGTTGGTAACTTCCATTTTTATGGGGTTGTAAGACGTTACTGTTGTGTTTTTTACCCTTTTTTCTCATGTTTTCAGCATTCTTAAATTTGCATCTCTGTTGTGTGGATTTCCTCTTTATGTTTATGTGAGAGCCCTAGGTCTAGTAGTTATTTCTCTATGATGGGTCTTGGGCTTGGGTATATATTAACCTTGAAGCATCTGTCCCATTTAATCAGAATTTTAATTGTGGCCTCAATACATCTTTAAAATCATTGTATATCATTGTACCTGTAAATAACAATGATGGTTGTCCTGTAATTGATAATGATAGTGGATCCTATTTTAATATGCACTATGAAACAATTACTAATATTCTCTACCATTCAACTTTTAAGAGGTAATGAAAGTTGAATATGATTTAGGATAGGCTGAATAGGTCATGAGTTAATGAGTGTATACCAATTTTACTTGGGAGATGACTTAAACAGAAAGATGTGAAGAAATAGAAAAAAAAAGTGAAGATATAAATTATTGGAAGGGATGGGAAGTTAAATACTGGGGAGTATTATAGAAGAAGAGTGGGTATTGAGGTGAGAGTGAAAATGCATAACAGTTGGGATGACCTCACTCATAGATAAAACACCAAGGAATTTGAGATATCTCTAACAGCACAAGTTGTGTAGGGACAATAGAAATTTGCTGACAGTTCATGTAATTCTTGTCATACAGCTGAAGTGTATTATTCTTTCTGGAGATATTGAGGCACCCTCTATTGTGAGGTAGCTTCTGTGATGCAAATGTCACTTTTTGGCAACTCAATATTCTGTTATCAGCACTCTTCTAAATATTGAAACATGAAAATAAAAAGAAGAAAATGTCATTGGACTCATGTAAACATTACAATGTGTTATATGATAACAAAATTTTTTATGACTTAATAGCATATGGGTAACATAATTAAATGTAAAATAAATAATTTTATAAATAATTTTATAGATGACATTACATGATCATGCAGTATTATAAAATGGTCAGGAATAATTTTTATTCTGTAAGGACAACTGATATATTGAACTAACCTGTTGTGAATATACAGCCACACATGTGCTGGGTTTAAGATGGGGGAAAGTTTTATCCAAACATTTATTAAACTCTCAATGAATGAAGCCATAAAGCAAAGGTGATTGTCTTCAGGTATTATAAAATTTACCATTTTATATTATCAAATTATTAAACATTTAACAACCAAACAAAATGAAGTTATTGTGAGAGATTGTAAAATATAGTAACACATATTACTGATTATAGTTTAACAATGTTAATATTAAAATGTTCACATGTAAAGGAAATAAAGATAGAAATTCTGTACCATTTCAGAAAACTATACAGAGGTTGTAATTTTTAAAATATTAATAGTGTATAATGTATATGGTATATAAGGCTGAAAGAATGTAACACTTATTTTCCCTCAATTTTTCATTGATTTTTTAAATATTACTATTAGTCTTGTGAAATATTATTGTTATAATGAATACGTTTATAGAAGGTGCATGACTATTAGGTAGAAGCTGTTCTAGATTAGACAAAACTTATTTTGCAGTACATGGCTATATTTTGAGAAGGAACAAAATCATATATTTGATTGACAATTCCTTTGCTTGATTATATTTGCTTTCAGGAATGATCTTGATTATATTTTATTTTAGCAATGCACTTATAGAAGATGTTGTCATCCTAACAATTGTACTATAACATCTGATAATATAGAATGCAGCAATGGACCATGCTGTAATAACCTAACTTGTATGGTAAGGTTTCAAAATATTCTTTTTTTTTTCTTGCATGATTTTTTGTGTATTCTTCTGCATTCCATTTTAGCTTCTTTTAATCATATCTTTCAAATATTTTATGCTCTCTCTGGTGAGTATTTTTTGGGGGGGGTCCAGTTCTTAATTGCATGTGAATATTTATTTTTTGCCTTTAAATATACTGTAGAGCATTTTTAGAGAATGTGTGTTATGCCACAAAGATATAGATATTAGAGGTACTTTCTTTTATTATATCATTTTATTTACTTACAGATATTATTTTATTTATTTACAGTTCATTTGAGACATCTAATAATAAGCAACAGAAACTCAGTTCACTTGCAGTTAATATCAGGTTCAGATGATATCCTCCATTCTAGCTCAGCATTCCTTGCTCCACCTCTCCCTGCATGGTGTCAATATGTACTGGAGACCCACTCAGCTCTTCTATATAATACCAGCTCTTTATGATTAAACAACTCATAACAAAATTGAAACACACCATCCAACCCCTCCCACACAGTTAACATACAATGATCTGATAAATAGACAATGATAACAACTCTCATTTTGAAAACTGCAAAAAAGGAATCGATGTAGAAGAGTCAACAATGAATAACCTGTAAAATATTGAAGTGTAACTTTGGAAAGGTGTTATTTTGCACCCTATGGACTAGTGAGTAAAAGCCAGTAGGGATTGTAGAGGCCAGCCTAGGGTTTCTATTTAGACCTTCTTGATTTTCTGTTTACCAGAACGTTTTTCTTCAAATCAGTGGGATTGAGTACTAAGGCTTTCCTGAGAAACCCATTGCCATCTGCCTAAATGCAAGAGCGTGGTTCTTTGAAGTGTATACTATTGCTCCATTTGGTAGAATGAAAATTAACAGTACAAGTCACTAGGGAGACCCTCAGTGATGACAACTTAATGTATCATCTCAGTTCAAAGTAATTTTCTTACGTGTTTTGGCACAGAATTTGATTTGGCAATCACTCAAAGGCTCACAAGTTTCTTATACTCTGTTCTCATTTTAATTGTCATATTATGCTATTAGGCTATCAGGCTTCCTATTTCTTCATTGTTGTCTCTCGAATAGGTGAGTTTCCCCCAAGGCTTTTCTAACATTTAGAGCTTCTTTTCCTTACAAATTTGTTAGCATATATACAACTCCATGTGCAATGATATGAAGGTCAATAGTTGAACAAGCAGGTCACTAACATGTTTCTGACCAGTGTTCCCATAGGTAATAAAAAATATTTGGTTCTGATTTCCACTAATTATGTACTGTCCAGTTGAATCTTGATAATGAATAGTGAAGCAAAGGAATACTACTATTTGTGGTAGAAGATGAGTGTAGCTTCATGCCCAGGTGAATCTGTCTAAAGGGAGCCTTTGGGTATCTCTGAGAAAGCAGGGTCTATTGGCCAATGCAAGAGCAATTAACTGGGCTTGTTCTTGTGCCCGCATAAGTCTCCTTATGTCCTTAATGGTTTCATTTGCCTTGTCCCTGCTGTTGAAAACCCCAAAGGCCAAATTTAAAAGTTGATCAATGGAAGTTTGAGGTCCCACTTCCTGCTTTTGGAGTTTCTTTTTAATATCTGGGGCCGACTGGCTGATAAAATGAGTCCCTAATAATATTTGTCCCTCAAATGAGTCTGGGCTAATATGAGTATACTTCTGGAGGGCTTCAGTTAAGCATCCCAAAAATAGAGCAGAATTTTCATCTTTATCTTGTGTTATTTCTCTGATCTTGTCATAATTAACTGACTTATTCATATATCTCCTCATTCCTTCAATTAAACATGTAGTCATGTAATTTCACCATTTCTGATCACTACTCTGGCTTTGATAATCCTACGTAGGATTCTGATTGGGGACTATATCTTCCCCTGCAGGGTGTTCATGATCTTGACCATGAACCTCATTACCATATGCCTTTGCTGCTGCCTGTATACAAGCCTTTTCTTCAGGGATGCAGCAAGTAGAAAGAATTACTTGGAGGTCAGTCCATGTGAGATCAAATGCAATAGCCAAGGCCTGAAACCCTTCTATAAATCTATCAGGGTCTTGTTGATTAGTGAAGGAAAGGAATACTGCTATTTGTGGTAAAAGATGAGTGTGGCTTCATGCCCAGGTGAATCTTTGTTTGAAGCAATAAGAAAAGATTTTTATTCTGTGTATATTTTGGATATCCTTGCTTTTTTGCTAAAAGTTCTCAAACAAGCTCTCTCCATATGTTGTGTAAATATGTCATTGCATACTCCTATCTCTTTAGTCCATAATGTACAATAGTTCCAAAGTATAGAGAGATCCACTCTTTCCCAACATATCCACATCCATCCTTGATAGTAGAAGAAAGCTTGTCTGACCCTGACAAATATATGTTTGTGTTTCTTTGTCTCACAGTATTATGAAAGAGGACATTTATGTAGGAAACCTAGAAGTACCTGTGATTTGCCAGAATATTGCAATGGAACATCTGCGTATTGTGGACCTGATATGAGAGCTGCTAATATGCAACCATGCAATAATCACACTGCTTATTGTGTTAATGGAAATTGCCATGATCCATTTTATACGTGCCCACAATTATTTGGACAATGTAATAATTGTATCCTTTTTATGGGTCTTCTTTTTTAAGTTTGTGTTAAAGTCAGTAATCCATTATATATCTTCCACCCATACTATAACATGTTATATATCCAAATTTGAAAGTAAAGTTGCATGTCACAGCAACTTTGATCTATGACAAATGGACATAATAATAATAATTAGTGAGACCAGTAGAATAGTGGAAGGAGATTTGGAGTACAGGAGGGGTGGGGGGAAAGGAGGCCTGAGGAAGGAAATAGACCAAATAATATTATGTCCGTATATGAAGGTATCACTAATAACCTTACTGGCATGTGCTGGGAGTGAGGAGGGAGGTATGGCTTAGGGCTAGGAGGGAACCACACCAAGATATATTGTTTGCATTTATGAATATATCACATTGAATGTCATTACAATATATATTTCCATTGTACCAATAAATTCTTATAAAAAGGTAAAACGGACCCCATAACTCCAGAACAAAAATCAACATAATTTTAGTCAAATTTCAGGTGATTGGTAGAATAGAATATGATTTGGAAGAGTAAAACATTGGTTTCTCAATAATATCTGCACTATAATACAAAGTTTCTTATTCTATTTAGTCTTTTTAAATTGTTCCTCCTACTCATATAGACAATAGATAGAAGCACAATTTTATAATATATGATGACATTATTTTTGTCTGCATGTTACTATATTGAGTTTCTGAAGTTTTAAAAGCTTTCAATGGTTTTTCTTTGAGTAGTTGCAACTGAAACATCTCATTTTTTTCTTCAGTTAGTAAACAGGCACCTTATCGGTGTGTAGAAGAAATAAATTTCCACAATGATGACTTTGGGAACTGTCGTGGTCTAAGGTGTAGTGCTGAGTATGTATTTAGAAACTTATACATTTTCCATGTGTATGTGTTGTGTGTGCACTGCAAGACATAATGCAAACAGATGAGATCACTGGTGAGCCAGGTATGCAAAGATAATTTATATATTTAATTTCATAAGATGGTTTATGTTCTGAATAGCTTTGGAGTTATGATCTGAATAACATTTTGAATTATCCTTGTATTTTGAGTTGACATTTTCCAATTATATGTCAAAGTGACCAACAGGTAATTTTTCTGCCTTATATTGCCAGAAATATCCTTTGTGGAAAGTTAATTTGTATTTGGTTGACAACAAAGCTGTTATATCGACATGAGTATGATATACAGTATACTTACATCGATGGCCACGTATGTTTTTCAACCAGATACCATCATAATGACCTACGTTACGATCGCTCCTTCATACCTGATGGTATCCCCTGTGGTGAAGACAAGGTATGTATATTTTACTTGATATTAAACATGATGTATTTTATGGGAATTCTTTATGTATGGGTTTGAGAGGTATGGGAATATTTTAATTTTTAAAATCTATACTCTGTTAGTAATTATGGTCACTGCATCTTAATCTTCAGTTAGAAAGACCAGAATTTATGTGGTTACAGTAAACATTTTGCTTCACTCATTATCATTATTATCAGGAACTTTGCTATAGATATTTAAACTTATTTTCTCTCACTTGAGAATCTAAGTCTCCTTCTCAGGCCAACATCTGGTGTGCAGTAATTTATGCAGCCAACAAACCAAAGAATCAAATAATACACTAAAAGATATTAGAGCAAAATGCCACATAATTGTGAGGCATTCCCAACAATCTGAATAATAAGAACATTAAAGAAATGTAAAAAGCCCAGTACGTTGTCCTGCAGTGGTTAACAAGGTGAGTTAATTTAGTCATAATTCAAACAATACTCATTCCAAAACAATATTCCTGTTAAAAATGTTTCCCTCCCATAAGCCATGATAATAAAAGATAGGTTTTAAGTTTTATTTATTTTTCTTTAGTACAAAAAGTTTGGGAAACCTAATCAAGGATTTGCAAGCTAATAATGTTAAAAATGCATTGGCTAATGAAAAATATACTAATATTAGATATTTTAATACTAATACTTATAGTTTACATCAAGAAATATTTTAAGAAATAAAAACAAGAGGAGAATGCAAGTGAATAGTGAACTTATCTCAGGATGGGAGAATATATTCTCAAGTAGAAGAATGAATAATCACAATGAAATATGTGTGCTGACTACATTATACATTAGTTTTTTATCTCTCCAAAGACTATATAAGACACACTGAAACAGCCTGAAGGAGGCTACACGTAGGCAAGAACAGACTCCGCTCTAGAAGTTGACTTGCTAGCCAGCATGGACTTCTGGAATCCAGAACTGTGATGAAAGAAATGTATGCTGTGTAAGCAAAAAACACATAAATAAGAAAATAAAATGGAGAAAATTTTACCATAAATATGGCAGTGCAAATACAAAAGTTCATTAACTAATTTTATCATTCATTAATTAGCAAAAACACCAAAGTGTTCTATGGATGTGTTTGTAATAAAAATTTTATTTGATCTTTTGTCCCTATTTCCTGGCCCACAGGCTCTAATAAAAACCTCAATTTCACGAGTGATAGGAGTTACATTTGTTACTCTTATTAAGCCCTTTTCAATCACACGTGAGATTTTATTTCCGTCACACCTTGGTCTATGTGAATGTGACTTAGGGTAGATAGCTTCAACAGGGCTGGTTACCATGGTGATTGGAGGGTGGGAACTTTCAGTTTCACCTACTGATCTCCTCCAAGGAGATTAAGTTTTTCAGGTGCTCTTGAACAAAGACATGCAAAGATGTTCTGGGTTGGTGAATATGTCAGCCTGTGAAAGATGGCACACTCAGAGGTAACCTGGAAAGTCTTTCCCTTCTGCAAATTCTTTGCCCCATGAAGTTCATTCATTTAGCTGTTCCTAAATTCCATCCTTTATAATAAAATGCTAAAGGCAGCAAAATGTTTTCCCGAGTTCTATGGGCCATACTAACAAATTATTACCATGAGTAGGAAGTCATGGGAACCCTCAATTTATATCCAGTCTTTCAAAAGTATGGATTACCTGGGGTTTGTGACTGACATCTGAAGTGAGGGAATTATGTAGCCATGAGTCCTTTATCTTGTGGGATATGAAACTAACTTATAATAGGTAACACAAGAACATTAATTGATTTTGTGGGTATCCAGCAATGTCAGAGAATTGGATGGTTGCAGGGAAATCCTTCCACTTTATACATATATAAATATATATATATAAATTATCATATTACATATAAATATATAAAATGTATGTGAATTATGTAGGGTCTATTGCATATATTATATAATTATTATATATAATAATTGTAAAACATACAACATGAAACATCATATGTGTAAGGAATAGGAAAACCTACTTGTTATTAAATAAATACCAAGAAAATGAACATTCATCTATTGTTTTATCAATTAAGCTTTGAAAATTATATTTATTATCATCCTGAAAAAGATGTAAATTATCCCATACTTTCTGGTAAGTAATTTGGAAATGTGTAAGGAGCAAACACATTTGCTCATTTCTTTTTATGTATTTGTAACAAAATTATGTTAAATTAATTTTTACATATTAGGAGATACACATTGGCATAGAGCAATCATGGTATGGTGGTATAAGAGAGAAAAAATTTAGGGCCCAATAAATGCCAATTATCACTGACCAGGTAAATGATAATATATTCAATGAAAAACCCATTCAATTACCAAGGTCATTCTTCACAGAAAAATCAGTCCTTAAATTCATTTGGAACAACAGAAAAATGAGAATAGCCAAAGTAGTTCTCAGCAACAAGAACCATGCAGGAGGCATCACAATACCTGACTTCAAGCTATATTACAGAGCGATAGTAAAAAAACAGCATGGTATTGGCACAAAAGTAGCCACATAGACCAATGGTGCAGAATAAAAGACTCAGAAACAAATCCGCATGCTTGCAGCCAATTTATTGTTTACAAAGGGGCTAAAAACATACACCAGAAAAAGATAGCCTTTTTAACAAATGGTCTTGGCAAAATTGGTTATCCATATGCAGAAAAATGGAAATAAATCCCACTTTCTCACCCTGCACAAGAGTCAATTCAAGATCAATCAAAGACCTGGAAATTAGACCAGAGACTTTGTCGCTCCTTGAAGAGGGCATTGGCACACTGGAGGTACTTGAGAAATTGGCGCACTGGAGGCACTCCAGAAAAAGGAGGAGAAACCTTAATGTAGTGAATGAGGGTGGACCTGAGGGAGATGGGATGGGGGAGGAAGACTCGAAGAGGGAAACATCTCAAGAGACATGATGTACATACACAAACTTATCAAAACAAGTCACTGTGTTGAGCACAATGGGGAGGGAGAGGGAATGTGGTGGAAACTGGAGGAGGTCTCAACAAGAACTGTGTGCATGTATGCCTCTATCATCCTGAACTACTTCAAGATGTATGATTACAATGCACGAATAAAATAAATAAATAAATAATGTTGTGTCTGTCTGTGTGTGTGTGAGAGAGAGAGAGACAGAGAGAGAACATTTAAGGGGTAGAGAGGAGCATAACAGGAGGTGGGAGGGGAGGGAGAGCCAATGAAGGAAACAGTTCAAATAATGCAGTGTTCATAGATGAAGGAATCACTACCAATCTCACTAATATGTATGGAGAGGGGTGGATAACAGGGCAGGATCTGGAGGGAAAGACACCAAGTGCTGTGTGCATGAATATATCACTTTGAACCTCACAATGATGTAAATATGGCGTTTAATTGCAATGCATCAATAAAAGTATAAAAAGATATTCGAATTAAATTAAAATTTGGGTAGAGGAATATTAACATGTAATATAGGATTAATATTTTAAATCATATTAAATGAGCATTTAAAATATGCCAAACATTTTTTGCATTTTAAAAATTTTATTGTTAGTTGTAATTATATAACATAGTGAGACTTAGTGTTACATTCCTATATGCACATAACATCACTTGCCTGGCTTCCCTACCCACCATGCCACCCTACTCCAACTCCCTCACCGTACACACTAGTGAGATTGGTAGCGGTATGTTCTTAGAAGAACATTATTTGGTCTCCTTCCTTTTTCAAGCCACCTATTTTGTCCTCTACTTCTCTCTCCCACTATCTGCTTCCACTACTGTACTGGTCTCTCTTCTCATTTTCACGAGGTGGCTTTCTTTCTTGTTTTTTCTCTAGGTTTCGCATATGAGAGAAATCACATCACCCTAGACTTTCTGAGGCTAGCTGATTTCACTTTGCATTACAGTCCTATCTATCTCTAGTTCTATCCATTTGCCTGCAAATGACATCATTTTGTTCTTTATGGCTGAGAAAAACTCCATTGTGTGTATATACCACATTTTCTTTATCCATTCATATGCTGATGGATACCTTGGTTGGTTCCATAACTTGGCTATTGTGAATCGTGTTGCTCTAAACATGGGTTTGCATGTGTCACTGTAGCATTCCAACTTTTAATTCTTTTGTTATGTCATTCTCATAACCTGTGAGATAGTTTTACAGAATCTTAAAGTCATGGATGAATACACCAATGTATAGAGAAATTTGATAACTTGCTCCAGGTCACACTGCAAATGAGAAAGGCATTATAACTAGAGTTGGAGAAAATGTAAATGTGACACCATTGCTCATGGGGTTTGTGTTCAAAGTAATTCTTACAGTGAAAAATGGCTCTGTCACAAATCATGGCATGAAGTATAGAATGATACATTTTATGCCCATCAAATATCAAATGAAGGTAAAATATCTCCTGAGGAGCTCTTTATGACTTTATAATATAAAATGCATAAAAAATACAAAGATAGTACCTAGTCATAACATATTTAGAATAGTCTGTCTATGTTTGTTCTTATAGTAATTTATAACAATAAATGCATAGCTCTGGCTTGAAAAGAAAAAATATCATTTTCAAAGTTCAATATTTTATAAATTGGTTATATACTATATTGGTACTGAGTTCAAGTTATTAGAATGTGTAGATGTTATGGAGCCATATTCATTTGTTGTCTATATAACTCCTCCATATAATTGTTGTACCAACTCTTGACTTTACATTTAAAGATTTTGTCATCATTGGTTGCTTTCCTATATTTGTCTTTAACATTTTTTTTAGGTTTGTAACAGAGGAAATTGCGTAGAGCCTCACCTGCATAGACTTGGAGAACCATGTAACTTCAAAGAAAAATGTCATGGACATGGGGTATGTAAGAGTTTCTCTAATTATGGTTGTGTCAATAATATTTGCCAGGATAACATGATTCACAAATATACAATGTGGAATTTTCTTTTGGAAAATTTCAAAGAAGGAGAGTACATTCCATATTCATACACATGTACGTAATTTATTTATATGATAACATTGTTGTAGCCTCATGAACAAATAAACTTTGATCTTTATAAAAATGCAGTATGAATTATTATCATAAGTGGATGTTGTTAATGTCTGGCTTTTGCATTCATTCATCCATTGTGAAATTATCTTCTTGGTTGTAGAAAATTTCTAAACTTTGTAACTTTTTCCAAGCATGAAGCTGTCCCTTTTTTGGGGGCCAGTATCTTCTTCCATACTGAGGTTCCCTATAGTAAATAAGATAAAATATGGCTGGTCTGTGTGCCTTATATAAAAATTTCCCCCGAAATCCCCCTACATGACCCATTATTTACAATTCTGTTCATGCTTTTTTTTCTTACTTGATTTTAATTTAACTTCTTTTTTAATTTTTGGTTTTTCTATTCTACTACTGATTTTTCTTTCTATTTACCCATCTGCTGATCATATTCATAGATTTTTCTTGACTTTCTATAATGATTGGTGTCTATATCTGATTAATCATGTTTTCCCTTTTAGTTTTTGTAGTCCATCTTTCATAGATGTTTGTTTTTATCACACACTTTTTAAATCTAGCAGGAATTAATCATAAATTTTAATTATCATGGCTTAATACTTTCTAGCTTCATGATTGCTATACCTTTTCAGCATAAGGCATTTCAATTTATATCAAGAGTGATATTATTTTAATTTAGAAATAACTCTATGGTATTTAAAATATGTTACATGCGTGTTTATTATATTACTTTTATTTTTTTCTATATTCAATTAAAAACTGCCTATCCTAAATTTTAATATTTATTCATTAATTTTTTAAATGTGCTTTTATTGGTGCATTATAGTCTCACATCACAATGAACATCAATTTGACAGTAACATACATGCACACAGCTCTTGGTGTCTCCCCCACCTCCTCCCCAGTACTGAGATTGTCATTGGTATATTCTCATATGTACACATGATCAGTGGTAGTAATTCCATTGATGAACTTCATTCTTCCTCTTCCCCTTCCCTTAGACCACTTCCTGGCTCCACTGAGGCTTCTCCACTATTTTCTGGAGTCCCTTTGGTATCCCCACAACTCCCTAGCTTGCACATATTAGGGAAAACATATGACCCTTCTCTTTCTGTGATCAGCTAATCTCACTTAACATAATGTCCTCCAGGTCCTTCCATTTTCTTATAAATGATATTATTTTGTTCTTCTTTATTGATGAGTAGAATTCCACTGTGTGTACTTCTCATAATTTTGTAATCCATTCATCTGTTGATGGACACCTAAGTTGGTTCCATAATTTGGCTAGTGTGAATTGTGCTGCTATGAACATGGGTATGCATATATTACTGTAGTTTTCTGAATTCAATCCCTTTGGAATGATACCCAGTAGTGGTATAGCCAGATCATATAGTGAATAGATTCCCAGTTTTCTGAGGAATCTCCACACTGATCTCCATAGTGGCTGAACTAGTTTGCACTCCCACCAACAGTGCAGAAGAGTTCCTATTTCCCCACATCCTCACCAACACTTATTGCTGTTTGGCTTCTTAATGATTGCCATTCATTGGGTTTAGATGAAATCTCAGAGTAGGTTTGATTTGCATTTTCCTGATTGCTAATGAGGCTAAACATTTTTTCATGTATCGGACATTTGTATCTCTTCTTTTGTGAAGTGTCTATTCAATTCACTTGCCCACTTCTTGATGAGGTTATTTTATTTTTTAGTGTAAAGTCTTTTAAGTTCTTTGTATATCCTAGATATCAGTCCTCTGTCAAAGGGCTTGCTAGCAAAGATCTTCTCCCATTCCATAGGTTTTCTGTTTAGACTCTTGATGGTTTCCTTTGATGTGCAGAAACTTTTCAGTTTAATGCTATCTTGTTTTAGTTTCCTGGGCTTTGGAGGTCTTGTTGAGGAAGTTTCTGCCTGTGCCTATATGTTGGAGTGTTGAACCTATGCCCTCTAGTAATTTCACAGTCTGTGGTCTAACTTCCAGGTCCTTGATCCATCTTGAGTTGACTCTTGTGCAGGGTGAGAGGTATGGATTTAATTCCATTTTTCTATAGGTAGATAACCAGTTTTCCCAACACCATTTGTTGAAAAGACTGTCCCTTCTCCAACATATGTGTCTGGCACCTTTGTGAAAAATCAATTGGCGAGAAGTTTGTGGATTTGTTTCTGTATCTTCTATTCTGTTCCATTGGTCTATGTGTCTGTTTTTGTGACAATACCATGCTGATTTTATTACTATAGCTCTGTAGTATAGTTTGAAGCCAGGGATTGTGATGCCTCCAGCATGGTTCTTATTGCTGAGCATTGCTTTGGCTATTCTGGGTCTTTTGTTTCTCCATATGAAATTAATGACTGATTTTCTAGATCTGTGAAAGATGATATTGGTATTTTGATAGGGATTTCATTGACTCTGTAGATCACTTTTGTCAGAATGGCCATTTTGATAATATTCATTCTGTCTATCCAAGAGCAAGGGAGATCTTTCCATCTTCTAAGATCTTCGATTTCTTTCTTCAGTGTTCTATAATTTTCATTGTAGAGGTCTCTTACCTCTTTGGTTAGGTTTATTCCTAGGTATTTGATTGGTTTTGAAGTTATTGTAAATGGAATTGTTTTCTGTATTACTTTCTCAGGGGATTCATAGTTGGCATAGTTGGCTACTGACTTTTGTAGGTTGATCTTATATCCCACTACTTTGCTGAATTTGTTAATCAGTTCTAGTAGACTTTTGTTTGAGTTTCTTGGGTCTTGTAGATATAGGATCTTATCATCTGCAAATAGAGATAATTTTAATTCTTCTTTTTCTATTTGAATTCCTTTGATGTCCTTCTCTTATCTTGAGGAGGGTATCACAAAAGGAGTGGTGATAGTGGGCATCCTTGTCTTGTTCCTGATTTTAAGGGGGCATTTCCACAGTTTTTCCCCATTCAATATGATGTTGGCTTTGGGTTTGTTATATATTGACTTAATGATGTTATGTTCCTTTTTTCTGATTTTCTGTAGAGTTTTTTTTTTTTTTCTGTACCGGGAATTGAACCCAGGGGCGTTCTACCTCTACGCTACACCCCCGGCCCTATTTTTTTATCCTTTATTTTGAAACCGGGTCTCACGAAGTTGCGGAGGGCCTCACTAAGTAGAGAGAGAGAGAGAGAGAGAGAGAGAGACATAGAGAGAGAGAGAGAGAAAGAGCTGAGGCTGGACATGAACCCGGATCCTCCGGTCTCTGCCTCCCAAAGTAGTGGGATTACAAGCGTGCGCCACCACGCCCGGCACTTCTGTAGAGTTTTTAACATTGATGGGTGTTGGATTTTGTCAAATGCTTTTTCAGCATCTATTGAAATGATCATGTGGTTCTTGTCTTTCCTTTGGTTTATGTGGTGAATAACATGTACTGTTTTGTGTATGTTGAACCAGCCTTGATTTTCTGGAATGAAACCAACTTGGTCATGTTGTACAATTTTCTCGATATGATTTTGTATGTGTGTGGCTAGTATTTTGTTTAGAATTTTTGCATCTATGTTCATCAGTGATATTGGTCTGTAATTTTCTTTTCTTGAGGTATCTTTATTTGGCTTTGGTATTAATGTGGTGTTGGCCTCGTAAAAGGAATTTGGAAGAATTCCATCTCTCAGTTTCATGGAATAGCTTGTGAAGTATTGGTTTTAGTTCTTCTGTAAAGGTTTTGTAGAATTCAGCTGGAAAACCATCTGGACCTGGGCTTTTCTTTGATGGTAGACTTTTTATTGCTGTTTCTATCTCTGTGCTTGCTATTGGTTGATTCAGGTTTTCTACATCCTTTAGGTTCAATTTAGGTAGGTTGTATGTGTCTAGACATCTCTCGATTTCTTCCATGTTTTCCAGTTTATCGGACTATAAATTTCAAATTTTTTAAATTTTTTTGCCTTTTTTTGCGGTACTAGGGATTGAACTCAGGGGGATTCTACCTCCGAGTTACATCCCCAGCTCTATTTTTTTATTCTTTATTTTGAAACAGGGTCTTACTAAATTGTGTAGGGCCTTACTAAGTAGCTGAGGCTGGCCATGGACTCCGATCCTCTGGTCTCAGTCTCCCAAGTACTGGTAAATTTTAATATTTAAATAATTTACATGGTCTAATAACCACAAATAATACATTAATTTTTATGATGTGTATAAAATGTTTCTAATTTTTATTTGGTTTTGTTTTAGATTTGCAATAATAGATTTAATTGTCACTGTGATGCTGGATATGCTCCTCCTGCATGTGAGGAGGCACCATTTTCACCAGGAGGAAGTATCGATGATGGGTTTTGGGTTTCAGGAGGTTAGTCTTCAGATCAGTATCTTCTAAGAGAGCTTCCTGCTCTCATAGAAATGGCATAGAACTCTGCTTTCCCATGTGATTATTGAGCATCTGACATGTGGGTAGTGAAACTAAGGAATTGAAATTTTCATTGTATTTTACTGTGTTTAAATTTAAGTAGTTATTTAGGTCTATCTTATACACATATTTGTAGTTCTATCCTGCAAGTCAGGAATTTAAATGTCCCACCCTTTATGTTAATCATGGTTCTCTGAACATTTATATTTAGACAGCAGAATCTTCTGCACAGATAGAAAATGTAACAAGGTGATTGTTTTATTACATAGTCTGTATGTTCCAAGAGTGTTAAATGTTGTGTTGCTATTTTAGAACCAAACTACATGTTCAAAACTACTTGTAATATTATTTGGGGACATGGGGAAAGTACCCAAATCTTCCATACTCTCAACATAGGATTATTATGTGACACCAAACATTTTGAAATTGGTGAATGGAAATGAATTCACGTTGCCTATTTGATTTCATAAAACCTATTTTTGCACTTAGAATTATATGCCTAAATACATAGTTGAGTTATGAATTTATGAGTCAAATGTGACATGATAGCAATTTCATTTTTAATTATACATACAAATAGCTTAATATGGGAGTTTAATGTAAAGGAGCTAATACTAGAATGTTAAGAATTTTTTCAAAGTGATACATTCATGTATGTACTAATGAAATTCTAAAATAAAATAAATTCACAAAAGAAAAAAATGTTTGAAGAATGTTGTTAGAATGTTTTCTTGTCCCCATCATACAGAATTTTGGATATTTTAATAGTAGATAATATGGTAGTCAATAAAATTGTAGTTAATTTATGGAAAATATTAGTTCATATAGATATAGAAATGAATTTAAAAACATAAATTTTATGCATGCTTTTAATATTTTATATCAAAGCTTTATATTTCAGTCTATTAATGTCTTGTTTAGTATGTATTATTTACTTTTTAATTTTACTTTGATTTTTCTAGTTTCTAGAGATGAAATCTTATGGATTTTAATTTTTCTTCAATTCATGTGTCTTTAAAACTATTAATATCCTGAAATGCATTTCTAATATATGTAAGGATATAAATACATAGGCTTTATAAAAAAATTCGATATGGATAGTCTAGGGGGGTTGGGCCCAAGATGGCTGATGGTGTTAGGGTGAGTCCTCAATGTAGAAACTCAGGATTGATGGGGTCCTTCGCTAACATGGAGGAAAAGAATTTCAGTACCTGCCAGTTAGAGACATGAGCAGAGGTTTATTTGGGGAAAACAGAAGAAATACACATTTAAGAGAGAATGTTGGCAACCTCAAGATGAGGAAGGCATTTTGGGGAGTACAGGGCTCTCTTCTTATAGGGGACTTTCATGAGGGGTGGGCTAGAGGAGGTTTTTGAGGATGATCTCAATCTGGTAGTCCCCGAGGCAGTTAATGGTGGTCTGGTAGTCTGGTCAGCTTTAGGGAGGATGATCTCAGTCCCGTCCTCCCGAGGCAGTTCCTGGTGGTCTGGTGGTCTGGTCAGCCTTAGGGTCCTCAGGCTGACTGGGGTCCTCATTAGCTGATTGACAGATAAACTGGAGAGTGTCCTAAATTATAGGTTTCTCAGAATATTGTACCTGTCTTGTTATCAACGCACAGGAGCCCTGGGAAAATCTCATTTTGATTATAGTTAAAAACCTTTTTGATGTGCTGTTAAATTTTATTTTCTAATTTTTTTTTTTTTTTTTTGCGGTGCTGGGGATTGAACCCAGGGGCATTCTACCTCCAAGCTACATCCCCGGCCCTATTTTTTATCATTTATTTTGAAACCGGGTCTCATGAAGTTGCGGAGGGCCTCACTAAGTAGCTGAGAAGATCCTCGGGTCTCCGCCTCCCAAGTATTGGGATTACAAGCGTGTGCCACCACGCCCGGCTGTATTTCTAACTTCTAATGAACAGCCAAATATTTTTTCAAATTAGCTTTACCCTACTTATTTGCCCTTGCTCCTTTGTGAGAGTCCTAGTTTTTCTGTGCAGTAGTTTCACATCTTCACCACTGCATGATACTGTCAATTTTGGTTTGTTATTTGACTTTTCTATTTCATGCTTTAGTTGTGTAGCTGTTGTGGCTTATATTTTAACTTTTTATGTAGAAGTAGTTATAGGTTAAACAGAATTGTTAAGAACATTAGAGTGGAGTCCAATGTAAAGTTCACCCAGCCTCCACCAATGTTAAAAATGTTTTCATTCTGTTCTATAATATCTAAATAGGGAGTAACATTGATAATATAAAAATCCTTAATCAGATTATACTGATTAAAACATACATAGTATATATGTGAGTGTGTGTATATATATATGTCATTTGTGTATGTGTATGTATACTTGTGTCTTAAAATATACACAGTATATAATGTGTATGTATATATATATATATATATAAACAGTCATTTGTGGTGTATGTATACTTGTGTCTTTAGTACTGTTCAGGTTTGACACATGTTTAGATTCATGTAACCACCATCAAAATCGATATATAATTGTATAATACTACCTAGCTCCCTAATGTTACATATATATTATATATGCATAATATCATATATATGATATATCCTACCTAGCTCCCTAATGTTATGAAAATAACTGTACTCTCTATATACAGAGAATATAGAATATATATATTATATTCCATATATGCATTCTGTATCTACAGAGAATATATAATATTATATATGCTTTTATATATATATATATATATATTATATTCCCTCTAACATCATATATATGATATATCCTACCTAGCTCCCTAATGTTAGAAAAATATATGTATTCTCTATATACAGAGAATATAATATAATTAAAAGAGGGAATATTATATAACTTTTAACATTTCTAACTTCTGGCAACTGCTAAAATTCTCTCCATTTCTTTGATTATGTGATTTCATGGATTTTATATGAATCATATAGTCTGTATCTCTGCAAGACTGGCTTTGTTTTCTCTTGTATAATTTCCAGAAACTGCATCCAGGTTATGGTGTGTATCCATACTTGATTTATTTTATTCATGAGTAGTCCTCCTTGGTGTAGATATATAATAATATGTTTAACCATTCACCTAATGATGAACATCTTTAAGTATTCATTTTCTATCTGTATATATTATTTTGTAAAAATGTTGTTCAAATCTCTTGCCATATTTAATTGATTTGTTTGTATTTTTTAAATGTTGAATTTCAACAGATCTCATTTTTTACAGATAAATATATTTTGTTGAATGTGTGATTTGTATATTTTTCCAAATATGTTATTTGTTTTTCTCTGACAGAGCTTTTTATTTTTATCTGAAGAGATCTCCTTTCCATGTTTTGTAATCATTATGTTGGTATATAGTATACGAATGCCTTGTGAGTAGTAGGTCCTGATATTTTCTGCTAGGATACTTCTAGAAGGTGTGGTTTTGTCCTTTATATTTAATCACATAATATATTTTGATTATTTTTAAAGAGTGGGAGATCAAACTTTTGATTCACAGGTGTCCAATGACTCTAGCAATGTCTGTTGAAAGAGCTATCCTTTATTTGTAAAATTGTTTTTGCACTTCTGTCAAAAATTAATTGAACATATTTTTGTTGGTGAATTTTCAGTTCTCTATTCTGTTCCATTGACCAATATGTCATTCTCTCCACTGATGTCACAAGGTTTTGGTTATAGCTCTATTACAATCTTTCACATTGAAAAGAAGGTAATTCTTCTCAGTGTATTCTCCCTTTTCTAAATGGTTATGACTATTCTAGAATTTTTCTTTTCTTCAAGCATTATAAAATGAGTTTATCAATGTTTACAAGGAATCTTGCTCTGATTTGGCACAAATTATATTGATATTAATCAATTTAAGAAGAATATACCTCCTTACTCTTATTGAATCTTTCAATCTATGGACATAGTATGTCTCTTCAATTATTTAATTCTTTGATTTCTTTCATCTAAATATAATTTTTAACATATACTATGCATGTATGGTTATTTCATTATTTCTTTTTTATTTTCACTACAGGAATGGTAAATGAGGTTGTGTTTTATGTTTTGTTTTTTATTTCATTGTTAATATGTAGACACACAACCAGGGTTTTGTTTGTTAATTCTCTATACTGCAACATAATTAAATTTATTTTTAGTTCTGAGATAATTTTTAAAGTTCCCTGGCATTTCTTAGATTTAAAACATAAATAAGAGTTGTAAGAGTAAACAGTTTACCTTCCTACTGATTTTATGGTAAATGGCTTCAGTCTTTCACCATTATTAATGTCACTATCTGTAAAGATATTTGTAGATAATACTTATAAATTTGAGGAAATTCTCTTCCATACCTACGTTTTAGGGGTTTCATTTTGTTTGTCACCAATAGTATTATTTAATCAAAATGCCCTTCCATGTCAATATGATCTTTTGATGTTGCTTCTTGGCCTGTTGATATGATGGATTATGTTATTTTAAAAACATTGAATCAATCTTGAATATCTAGAATAAATCAGTTGAGGGTGTTACTCTTTCTCTTCTTGACAGATATAGATTTTCTTCCTTTCTTCCTTCCTCTCTTATGATCACTCACTACCTCTCACTTATTCTCTTACTGTTTTACCTTCATCTTTTAATATCTTTAAGTCATTTTGGTATCAGATAAAAGTGGCCTCATAAAATGGGTTGGAAAATAATTTCCGTATTTTGGTAATGATTATTTAAATTTGTTATTTCTCTTCTAAATTTGGTGTGTGTGTGTGTGTGTGTGCGCGTGATTGTGCATGTGTGGTGCTGGGGATCGAACCCAGGGAAAGTCCACCTCAAGCTAAACCCCTAGTCCTATTTTATTTTTTATTTGGAAACAGGGTCTCACTAAGTTGTTGAGAGCTTGGTAAGTTGCTGAGGCTGCCTTTGAACTTGTGATCCTTCTGGCTCAGCCTCCCAAGTACTCAGATTTGGTAAGTGTGGGCCACCATGCCTGGCTAAATTTTGCACTTTTTAAAAATGATCTCATATAGGTCTGGAGATTTCTCTTTTGTGGAGTGCGTAGACTATACATTTCTTTTCTTTTAATATTAGAGAGTGTTACAATATGGATTTAGAATGTCCCCTAGACCTCTTGTAGTAGGAAAGGCAGCCATATCGAAGACATAAATTGGTTGTAGGGAATGTGTTCTTTGAAGGCATGGTCAGGGATAATGTTTTTCTGGCCTGCTGCTGCAATTCCCTGCTCTTTTTCTCCTGTGACACCATAAGATGATGATAAGCTCTCTCTCCTCCTCTCTGGCTCCTGCCATTATGCCCTGAAAACCTGTAGTCCTAGCTCCAGCCTGGAAGCCAATATAACATGGACTGAAATCTCTAGAATCACGAGTAAATAAATCTTTCTACCTGTAAGTTTTGTGTGTTGGATGTTTGATTCACAGAAATTAGAATGCTGGCTGAAATATAGACATTCATATTATTGATTTCATCGTGAGTTGTAGTAGTTTGCACTTTTCAAGAAATCGACCCAACTGATTTTTTCCAACTTGTGTTACTGAGAGAGTGGGTTTTAAGACCCCAAGCATAATTATGGGTTTGTTCTTTTCTCCATTTTTGTTTCTGACATTTTGTACTTTGTTCATTTAGGGTCTTGTTAATTGGTGCTTGATACATTATATTTCAGGCAATTCTGACAAAATATTACATGCTGAAATCCTCATATTATATGATGAACTGGATGAAAATTCTATATATCCCTTTTGATTTCAAAGATATAATGTTTACTTACTGATTCTTGAGTTGGAGGAAAATTATGATAGCATCATAAAAATCATCAAAGTTTGAGGTTTTACTTACATCAATAATGACATTATTTGTAGAGTGAATGTTTGTATGCATGGAAATTCATGTATCACAACCCAATCCCCCATGTGATGGTACTTGGAAGTGGGATCATTGGGATGTAATTAGGTCAAGAGGGCAGAATTTTCATGAAGGGGATTAGTTTTCTTATAAAAGAAATTCCAGAGAAAACTCTCATCTCTTTCACCATGTGAGATTGTGGTAAAAAATATCATTTTCTATGAAACAGTAAGTAGACCCGTACCAGCAAATATATCTGCCAGTGCCTTAGTCCATATTATACTTTAATGTAAATGAATTAGGAAAGTTTCATTTATAATATTGCCAATATAACACAATGTGTAGAAATAATCCTAGGAAAAGTATGACATACACTGAAAGCAAAAAAAATATATTTCTGAAGTACCTCTATATATGTAAGACTATCACATGTTCATTTATTGTTAAAGCCAGTATCAAGTTAATATAAAAATGCTTCCCAAATTGATTCCATCAAATAGTTGACAAACCCTAGCTCACGTTTTTTGTTTCCTTTTCTTCTTTCTTTCATTCTTTCAACTTTTGCACATTTGTGTTTGTGTGTTAAGTACTGGCTATGTGTCTTATTATGGGGACAATTGATAATTTACATTTTCTATCATGATAGTTATTTTGGTGGCATTTCTGGTAGTTTAATTTAATATTTTTATATTTTGTCAGGTTTATTGCTTTAGTTTAAAAGTTTGCAAGTTTTAACTTTTCTAATTATCTTAATATTTATATATGTCTTTAAACCACCTAGAGGAATGTTTATTTCTCTAATTAACAAAATCAAAACTAGAACAAGCTTAGCATGGTGGGGCATGATTTTATTCCCAGTACTTGGGAGGCTGAGACAAGAAGATCTAAGGTTTGAGGCCCACCTCAGCAACTTAGTGAGGCCCTCAGCAAAATAGCAAAACCCAGTTTCAAAATAAAAAAATAAAAATAAAATAGGGCTGGGGATATAGCTCAGAGGTGAAACACCCCTGGGTTAAATACCCAGTACCACAACAAATATTAGAACAACATCACCTTCTAGAGATGATGGGAAATTTTAGTCTAGCTTTCTTTTATAGATTTTCAAAAATTATTTGGGCTCTGTTTGTTATTGTCTTAAATAATAGCAAAAGTAATTATTTTATATTGCTCTAATTTTTTATGCCGAGAACCTACTATGAGATAATAATACAAATTTGATGTCATAAATAGTAGTAAAAGAATTAAGATGTAAAATTATGAGTAAAATTAATTGAATATCTAAGTAATGATTAAGTATACATAAAGAGATTATGAATATATTTATATAAAATATATATTTATATTAAACAGTATATAATGCAAACTATTAGAAAACAAGTTTAGATTCAAATTTATTCATTAAAAAACTATCATTTGAATTCAACATTTTTATAATTCAAATTAATAGTAAGATTTGACCATAGTTTTTTTTTTTAAAAAAAGCTAAAAGTTACTCTCATGTTTTCAGCAAGAGATAAACTCTGGTTTGAGAGTCAAAGACATGTTGCTCATCAGAAACGTGGACTTTGGGTCAGTTTCTACATTTTTCTACCTTTCCTCATTTTAATGACTATACTTGTTCTTACATGGAAGAAAATCAAGGGAGTTTGGCACAAAGAAGGATCTGTAAATGAACAGTAAGTATATTTATTATTTTATATTTGATATTGAAATGTACTATAGGAAGAATTTCATTGCCATTCAAAATATTATGAGTCAGGAATGTTTGATGGATTGGTTGAGTTAAATTTTAGAACTATTGAATAAAAGAGGCTCAGTATACACCAAATATTAATTCATCTTTCTGGCAGGTAGGATCCTGTCATGTCCCTACAGGCCAAGAACAATTGGATTAGTTAGTAAATCCTCAATATTTTTCAGATAGAAAACCATGAGGAGGGCTACCACTGTTTTGGGGGGGTCCTACCAACTTCCCAATCAACCCTGTTTTTCTTAAATTGACAAATTGTGCCAAGGACATCCATAAAGGACCATCAGGGAAGCAAATTTTGTGAGTAGAATATGTAGAAGGTAAAGTAAATAAATAGGAGCTAGCACAGAATGAGGAATAAAACACAGATACACTATTCCACATTTTGCAGTAATTAATATTGCTCATGTGTGTTACTAACATTGTAATTAAGGTATTGTGCATCTTCCTTTCTTGGCCCTAATGCCAGTTCAAGTCAGAATTTTCTCAGTGAATACTTAGAGAAACAAGAATGTAGTAGTGAGGGTAAATATGTGGGTCTTACAGCTCCATCCTAAAGGAAAATTGTTCTCCATTTTCCACTTAGGCTGATGGAAATAAAATAATGATATAAAATTTCCACCAACACCTCTATGTCTCTAAGTAGTTAATATTTATAAAAATGGCAACAACAACAAGTTAAATTTAAGGGTAGTGTTTTCTCTGATTTATATAGACAGTTGCATAATCTCCAGATTGTTATAAATTGACTGAATTAAACAATAGCTGGAACAAGTCTTCCTGTGCTCGTACACCTTAGAAAGCTCTTAATAGTTGCCAGAATTATGACTTTCAGAATAAGGAATTAAGTGTTAAAAATGACAAAATCTCGTTGTACAACTTAAGTTTTACAACAAGTGGTTTTAGGCCTGCAAGGGTCAGAAACCAAAGAGAGCCGAGGCACAAAGAGTGGTAAAGACTAGATGGTCAGGAGCTCCTCATCACTCAGGCAAGGACTGACATTCACACTCCTGTCTGCATGAATTCCCTCACCACAGCTGCTCTGCTTGCACTCGCCCCAGCACATCCATATAGACACTTTCTATTTTCTTTGTGTGTGTGTGTGTGTGTGTGGTACTGGGGATTGAACCCAGGGACCTTCTATCACAGAGCTCCACCCCCAGTCCAATTTTTTATTCTTTATTTTGAAACGGGGTCTCTCTAAGTTTCAAAGGGCCTCACAAGTTACTAAGGCTGGCTGCAAACCTGCAATCCTCCTGTCTCAGCCTCCCAAGTACTGGGATTGCAAGCATGCGCCACCATGGCCACTTTCTATTTCATTTTCCAAAAAATAATACCAAGAATCTATCCACAGTCACTGCTTCTTAATTCATATTCCTGAGATAGAAGGAAACAGCAGTGCAAAGTCACCTATATCCAGCTATTTTCCTGTATGGATCTACAATACTGAGATAGGTGTTTGAACTTGATCTCAAGTTCTCTCAATGTCTCTGTGGCCAACACGTTGTAGCTATTTAGTAGGAAACTGGACAACCATGATCAACCTGTTCAACAGGAACTGTGGCACTATAGGAGTGTTGCAAAGAAAAGATATTACTAAATGTAGCAGAGAAGCCTCATTAATGAAAGTAAATGATTATGTAATAACTAGTTATTTAACATACTTATGTGATAGAAGTGTTATAATTGGAGATGGTAATTGAAGAATTTGAATGTTTGTTTTAATTAACTTTTTAGCTATAAATACTTATTAATGTAGATATGTACTATTTTCTCTCATCTATGTATGCAACATAGTGGAAAGTAGTAGATGGATTTTCAATTGAAATTAAAAATCTTCCTTCTATCTTCAGAAGTTAGATTAACATTTGAAATAAACCAAACATTAAGATGTATGGTGTTTCAACGGCATATGGGATGCAGAGAATATTGGTTCATAATAATTAATTATGTTGTGCAAAACTAACTTTTGTGTTTTTTTTCTTGATTTTGCTCCATTACATGTGTTTTCTAACCCTAAAATCAATGCTATCTTTTTTTATCAGATCTGTATCAGAAGACAGCAATTATAACAGCACCATGTCATAAAGTTAAAGGTGATGGAAAAAATCAAATTATTAACAAAGTGATTTATGAAGCAGTTTTAAATTTTTAATAATAATTCAGTGTGAGAAATACCCATAGATAATTATCCTGTTTTATATTAATTTAGAAATATTTAATGTAAACTTATACTAGTCAGAGATTTATGAAGTGACTTTATTATAATAGGGAGGGTCTTATGCTCCAAGTATATACATTATATGTTAAAAGGCTGGCTATTTGAAAACGGTTCATGATAGCAAGTGGAAAAAGGGAAAAACTACTATAGCATTTCAGATCACATTGCGAAGGAGATCTAAAGTGGTAAAAGCAGGATTTGGCATGATATGATTTATAGTTTACAAATTTCCCTGGCATAAAGTAGGTGGAAATGGATATGGTCAGAACTGGTGAAGCAGGTTAAGAGATGACTCAACATCATTAGCAACCAGAGAGATGCAAATCAAAACTACTCTGAGATTTCACCTAACCCCAATTAGAATGGCAATAATTAAAAACACAAATAATAAAATAATAAGTTCTGGCAAAGATGTGAAGTGGGAACTTTGATATACTGTTGGTGGGATTGCAAATTAATGCAAATACTTTGGTAATCAGTGTGGAGAGTCCTTAGAAGAATGGGAATGAATCTACCATATAACCCAGCTATACCACTCCTGGGCATCTACCCAAAAGAATTGAAACCAGACTACCATAGTAATGCATGTATATCTATGTTTATAGCAGAACAATTCATAATTGCCAAACTGTGGAACTAGTCTAGGTGTCCATCAACAAATGAATGGATTATAAAATTATGGGATATATACACACAATGGAATTCTCAACCATAAAGAACAAAATTATGTCATTTGCAGGGAAAAGGATGGAACTGGAGTCTATCATGCTAAGTGCGATTAGTCAGTCACAAAAAGTGAAAGGTCAGATGTTTTCTCTCATATGTGGAAGTTAGGGAGAAATTGGGACACAGAAGGAGACAGACACAAAGAAGGAGAAACCTTAGTGGAGTGAGGGAGGAGACCTACTGGAGGGAGTTGGGATAGGAAGGGAGACTCCATAACTTCAAGAGACCTTATGTACCTACCCAGATTTATCAGTGCCAATCACAATATCATGCATGGGGAGGGAGGAGGAAGAGGGTGGGAGCTAGGGGAGGGCTCAAGAATGCTGTGTGCATGTATACTTCTAACACTCTGAACTTCATCATGATGTATGATTATAATGCACCAATAAGAAATCAAGCTCATTCAGTACATAAGAAAGAGATGTGTTAAGGGCAGAATCGGATAAAATGGAAAGAAAAGTTTTGAAAGCCATGACAGAGGTATAATCCATTGGAATGCTGACTGGATGGGTGTATTTTGTGAGCTCCTGTGTCAAAATAGAATACAAATGTGCTGGGCGTATACTTCAGTGGGAGCACACTCCTTGGTTCAATCCCCAGAACCACACACACACACACACACACACAAAAAAAAATACCAATTTTATATGCATCCTATAAAATTTTACAGGTTTTCACAGATGTCTTCTACATAGGAAAATTAGACTTAATGACAGAAAAGATATAAGTGGGGGTCTCTATCTGGGGAGGACATTTCTGCCAGAATGGATAATGGCACTTTTTATCAATGACATCCTGAAGAATAAGGTAACATCCGGTTTTGTGTTTGGGTGATAAAGTGTACAGGACTGAAGAAAGTGTGGTTTTGAATGTGTGTCAGTGGACAACTGAAATGCCTCTGAAACGCACAGAGGGTTCTGGCTGTACTCTTTCTCTGCAGATTAAAAAGTATATATTTATAGTAACTCTACTATTTCTTCATCTATCTATATTTTTTTCTTCTTTCTTCTTAGTGATTTTCCTTCATTCATGAGAAGTTTAAAGTCTAAATGAAACATACACATTTCATAACACTATTAATGTGTCAACTTCAAACTATTCCTGGAAAAGAACCTTTGCTCTACAAATTTCCTGGATAAAAGGCATAGATTGACATAGTATAGCCAGTGTTTTATGTTAATTTCTATACCTGTATGGTTTTTATTAACAACGAGAACACAGCATTTGTATTTTTCTGTATTTCTTTACAGCAGTAATTATGCAACATCGAAAGCCATATTGAAGAAAGGATAATACAAATGGCGTCACTGTCAACTGGTTTGATCGAAGAAGGAAAAAAATGAACAGTTTTTCTCTCTTTTTGTTATGGCTCACTGCTTTCAATTTCACAAACCAGAATAAATCCTATGACTGAGAGTACTCAAGCTTTTGTATCTGTTGATTCTTCCAGCTCTCCAGGGTAGGAAATCAGCATCATTAACCCTTTTTACCCAGAGTGACTGTGACCATGCCAGTGCCTCCTGTCTTAGCATTCTCACTGCTTTCTTCAAGTAAATCTGACTACAAAACTTAGAGAAAGGAAGATTTATTTGCTTGCCATTTTTTGGAGTTTTTGGAATTCATTCCATGTGAGGCCAGGATGCAGAGCTAAAACTCAGGTCATGGTGGCGGGAAGCAAAGAGGGAGAGCACATGGGTTGTGCTCCTCACATCAAGGAGGCCCAAAGAAAGAGAGAGCAAACTAGAGGAGGAGGAACCATATATAATCCCCAAGGCCACACCCCCATGGATCCACCACCTTCAGCCACACTCTACCAAACTAGGTTACCACCAGATAAATCCATTATAATGAATGGATTATACATTATTATATCCTATATCAATCCTGAACAGTAATAGATCAGGTCTTTAGGGGACATTGTATAATACTGCCCATCTCAAGACAGGAGACCACACCCCACAACATTCCAATTGCTTATGATATTCCTCTGCTGTCCAGAACAGGTTTTAGGTTATTAATCAGGAGCACTGGTAAATAAGGCTAGTACTTAGTCCTCCCCAGATAGAGACCCCCACTAATATCTTTTCTGTCATTAAGTCCAATTTTCCTATGTAGGAGACATCTGTGAAAACCTGTAAAATTTTATCAGATGCATATAAAATTGGTATTTTGTGTGTGTGTGTGTGTGTGTGTGTGTGGTTCTGGGGAT
>PVJS01019130.1:0-34050 GCA_004027185.1 Glis glis | reverse complement strand
TTCGTGAGACCCAGTTTCAAAATAAAGTATAAAAAATAGGGCCGGGAGCCGGGCGTGGTGGCACACGCTTGTAATCCCAGTACTTTGGGAGGCGGAGACCGGAGGATCCGGGTTCGCGGCCAGCCTCAGCTCACTCCCTGTTTCTCTCTCTCCCTGTCTCTCTCTCTCTCTCTCTCTCTCTCTCTCTCTACCTAGTGAGGCCCTCCGCAATTTCGTGAGACCCGGTTTCAAAATAAAGCATAAAAAAATAGGGCCGGGGGTGTAGCGCGGAGGTAGAACGCCCCTGGGTTCAATCCCTGGTACCGCAAAAAAAAAAACATGCCCCAAAATTATAGATGATGGAATTAGTATACAAAAACTGTAAATTTGTTCAATATCTATAGGAAAATATGAATATAGTGACAATGAAAAATAATTGATATAATATTTAAAATAAAAAATGTTATGAATGAGTCTTACAGCAGATTAGACACTGAAAAAGAAATAATATATGAAGAAAAACAATAGATATTAATCAAGTGTTTTCAAGGGGAAAAAAGCAGAAGAATAGAACAGAGCTTCAGGGTCCTGTGGGACAACATCATGTAATTTAACAAAGATCTAATTGGAATCCCAGAAAAACAGAATTGAGAAATTGGGGCAGAAAATCATTTGAATAATGATAATACTTTACAAATTGATGAAGAAAATAAATCCACAGATCTAAGAAGTTCAATTAAACAAAAGAACAATAAATACAGATTAACAGAGCACATCATAATGAAACTGCAAGAGGAAATTATAAAGAAAATAACCTTAAAATTATCCAGAGAAGCAAAACAAATTACTTTCAGTGGACCATAGAGGACAGGCAACATAATTTCAAAAGCAATGAAAGTTGTAAGACAATGAAAGGATGTTTTTAAATTTCTGAAATAGAGAAACTATGAACCTGGACTTTATATCCATTGAGAATATTCTTCGAAAATAAAGGTGAAATAATTTTTTTAAAATAGAAGATTAAAGATTCCACTGCCAGCAAATTTACACTAAAAATATATGGGAAATTATTACTGAAAAAAAAATACCAAGTAGAATCTGGGAACTATAAAAAATAATATTCTAAACATGAGATGTGAGTTGGGCGTGGTGGCGCACACTTGTAATCCCAGTACTTGGGAGGCTGAGACAGGAGGATCCAGGTTCGCCCCCAGCCTCAACTACTTAGTGAGGCCCTCCACAACTTAGTGAGACCCTGTTTCAAAATAAAAAATAATTTAAAAAATAGGGCTGGGGGTGGAGCTCGGAGGTAGAATGCCCCTGGGTTCAATCCCCAGTTCCACACACAAAAAATAAATAAAATTTTAAAAAATTATATAAAGAGAAATGGACTAATCTTTCCAGTTAAAACATAAACATTTTTAGAGTGAGTTAAAAGGAAACCACAGCTATATCCTGTCTACAGGAATTGTAGGAAGGGAGGGGGGAAGAGGGAAATGGAAAAAGAGAAAGGTAAAGAGGAATATATAATGTAAATAATAACCAAAGAAAAGCTGTAGCTGCTGTGTTAATGTCAAACTTCAGTAATACAGTTGTTGTCAGAGGTGAGGATCAACATTTGATAGTAAAAACAAAAGATGTATATTTACCAAAAACACATAAGAGAGCCGGACACAATGACACATGCCTGTGATCCCAGCACTTGGGAGGCTGAAACAGGAGAATTGCAGGTTCAAGGCCAACCTCAGAAACTTAGCTAACAAGACTCTGTTTCAAAATACACACACACACACACACACACACACACACACACACACACACGAATTCTACTCAACCATGAAGAAAAACAAAATTATGTCAGTTGCAGGAAAATGGATGGAACTAAAGAGTATTATGTTGAGATCGATCAGTCTCAGAAAGTTAAGAGTTGTATGTTTTCTCTCATCTGTGAAAGGTAGAGAGAAAACAGGAGAAACATAAGGGACTCTAAATAATGTGGAGAGAAACCTGTAGAATAGTGGAAAGGATTAGGGGAAGGAGTTGGGGAGGGGGAAAAGGAGTATTGAGGAAGGAAACAGTTCAAACAATGTTCTGGCAATATATGAAGATATTACTGCTAATTTCACTAATATGAATGGGGAGGAAGAAAGGGGGATCAGGTGTAATGTAGAAGGAAATACACTAAGAGCTGTGGGCATGTATGTTTGTATCACACTGAACCTCACTATCATGTCCAGTTGCAATGTACTAGTAAAATTATTTAAAAAATATAATGAAGTAAAATGAAAAATAAAAATGTCTGGGGGTGTGCCTTGGAGTTACAATACCTGTGGGTGGGTTCAATTTCCAATATCAAACACGTGCACGCACATGCACACATATAAACACAAACACACGCACTTCCTCAGAGTAGGTGTACCAGGTAACAGTGCTTTGAAATTCATGAATCAAAATGGATGGAACTGACAGGAATAAAAGACAAATCAGTAATTATTGCTGGAGCTTTTAAAAATTCTTTTTCAGTCATTGGTGGAATAGAAGAAAAAAATCAGTAAAGATAAAGAAGACTATGACCGAACTGATTCATCTGACATGTACAGAAAAAAATAATTGCAAACTAAAATTATTTTCCAGAGCACTTGGAACATTTACCAGCATAGATTTTATACTAAATCATAAAACGTGTTCTAATAAGTTTTAAGAATTGAAAATTTACAATGTGTTCCATCATACAATAAAATTTAACTGGAAGTCAGTTTAACATCTGGAATTACAGTAAGGTTGTAGGATATGAGATCAACATACAAAGTCACTTATTTCTCTAGATACTAAAAATGAGAAATTGGAATCAGAAATTAAAAATGCAATGCTAGTTACAAAGCACCGAAAAAGTATAAATCTAACAAATTTTTTTTTTTTTTTACGGTGCCGGGGATTGAACCTGGGGGCGTTCTACCTCCGCACTACACCCCCGGCCCTATTTTTATACTTTATTTTGAAACCGGGTCTCACGAAGTTGCAGAGGGCCTCAATAAGGACAGAGAGAGAGAGAGAGGGAGAGAGAGAGAGCTGAGGCTGGCCACGAACCCGGATCCTCTGGTCTCCACCTCCCAAAGTACTGAGATTACAAGTGTGTGCCATCACGCCCGGCTAATCTAACAAAATTTGTTAATGATTTATCTGGAAAAATCTACAGAACTCCGATGTGGAATCACAAACCCTGATAATATGGCCTACTGCTACATTTTCTTGACTTACTTTCTCCCACTGATCCCTCCCACTACCCATCTTTTTGTCGCTGTGATCAAAACACCTGACAAGCAAACTTATAGGAGGAAAGGTCCATTTTGGTTCATGGTTTCAGAGGTCAGTCCATGGCTGGTTGGCTCCAAGGCAGAATCGTCATGGCAGCAGGCCATGGTGGAGGACAGCTGGTCAGGGCAGCCAGAAGCAGAGTGACAAGAAGCTGCCAGGGACAGACACACCCTCCTCCTCTAGTCACACCCTACCTGCCTACAGTGAACATCCAGTAAGTCCATCCACTGATGAGGTAAGAGCCCCGATTGCGTTATTTCACCTCTGAATATTTCTGCATTGCCGACACATGAGCTTTTCTAGAGGCCATTTCATAGCCAAACCGTAACAACCCACGTATGCTGCAGCCATAACAGAAGACATCCACTCTCCAAATGTTCCTCTAAGCCTCCAAACATTTTCCAGACTGTGCCCTATAACAGACATATCTGTCTCCACCTTTAGCAGCTTGTAATATCTCAAACTACCTTCTCCCCTGTGGAATCCCACCTCGCAGGAAATAATTTTTCCTTCCACTCTGTTCTCAGAGAATGTTATGTTTCCAGTGCCCTAAGCATCATCGGTCCTCCTCAGGGCACTGGGCACAGAAGAAGCAAGCTGGATATTGCTGTCTCTGCTTGGATTCCTGGTGCCTAGCTCAACGATGACACAGATGGGCACTGAGTAAATACCAAATCTACTAATTACTGGATAGAAGCAGAAAAATCAAGTCAAGAAATGAAGCCAAATCAGATGTGTATCCATAGGACAGGAATGAGATGGCCCCCATTCTCAATTTACCATCAAGGTCATTGCTTTGTAGGTTATATGTGTTCTGTATTCTAATTTACCTTAAAATATTGATGTGATTCTCAATTTTGTTTTCCTAATTTAAAGCAACACCCTCAGGTATTTTTCATCATTTTTAAATCCTTTCTAATCATTTTAATACCCATCGGAAGCTTGAAATTGAAATGTTATGACTAGACTGCCCCGATTTTTCTGCAATAAATTTGCACAATGGATAGTCTCCTCAGAACTGCACTGTAATTGTACTGATCATTTTCCTCAAGTAATATTTTTGCAGCATTATTAAACCAATAACATAGATTAAAGAATATGCCCCAAAAGAAAAAAGCTCAGGGATATTCCTTTAAATATATGTAACACAAATGTATTTGTTTAACTAAAGTCTCTCCTGATCTGTTTTCAATTACACAGAGTGGCCAGCTAAGGAGGAGAGAAGTCTCCACCATCCCTTTCGCTGATTTTCTGCCACAGGGAGGCCTCCCCTAGTTGGAGCAGAGTAATGTCTTCCAGTTTCCACACACCTGCTAGTCTCTGCCTCAGAGTGACTGCCCTTGGGCACTGCATGAGCTTGGGCCTTCTGCAAAACACAGTCCTGTACTCCTCCCTTAGGCGGCTGCGTTCCCTACTTCTCCCCAAGTTCCCAAGCATTGCTCGTGAAAGCCAGTTACAATTATCATGCCGAAGGGGAAAAGGAAGAAGCGAAAACTTTGAAGGGCCACCTATTGCCTGGCGGAAATATACAAAACTTGAGGTAAGAGGTGCAGCCCCCCCAGATCCGGAGCAGTGCCCTTTATCTTTCAATCCTGGTATATGAGCACCCCAATGATGTTAGTGCCTCATCCTGTAGGCCCTGCTGCCCCTATAGTAACCTGAGGGCCCAAAATACAGAATCCTATGCAGCAACCATGTGGTCTGCACCCCAGGCATCTCTCAGCCACAATGAGCCACAGCTCCACATAAGGTCTCAGTAAAGCGGAGGGATTTTGGGGTGTCTGAGCTAAGTCGGAAAGGCAGAAGCCCCGATAGTGGTATAAGTTTCCATGGAGTGGACCACTGTGATTGCTGACAACCCTGCTTGGCTGGGAGAGGAGGATGCTTACGTTTCCAAATGCTGCAGAACTCACCTAAGGGGCAGCTCCATCTCTAACGCAGGTCTCACATAAAGTAGATATTTAATTTCTTTTTTGCGTTGTACTGGGGATTAAACCTAGAGGTATTCTACCTCTGAGCTACACACCCAACTCTTTGTTTTTTAATTTTGAAACAGGGTTTCATTAAGTTGAGGAGGCCCTCGCTAAATTGCTGAGGCTGGCCTTGAACCCACGATCCTTCTATCTCGGCCTCCCAAGTACTGGGATTACAAGGCATGTACTACCATGCTCAGCTTGAAGCACATATTTAAACAGAATGGTACAAATTTAGAAAGTGAAATGGGTATGTGTCTATCATTGCATTCAAATTACTTTCTAGGAATAATTTATCATAGCCCAGATTTTTTAATCTATCACTATGAATGCTTTCCCAAAATCTACACTTCACTTTAGAAAATCTTAAGTGGCATAGGAAAAATAAGAAGATGGAAATAAGTCCTAGATTTGGAATGAAGAGATTCTACTCTGGTCCCAGATCTGACACTCATAGTTCATGGGACTGGTGATGTATGCTCTCTGTGCAAAAACCCTCTTTTACAAAATGAGGAGTTGGAACAAATGATCTCTAAGATCTCTCCATCCCTCAAGTCACGTCTATTCTGGTTTTGTTCTTATTCCCCTTCCCACTCACTCCACACACCTCTCTGTCATTTTGTCCTAATGATATAGCAAGGCCCCTTGCTATGATATAGCAAGGCCCCAATGTGAGTTAGAAAGCACATGACAGCATAGGCATTTCTGGTAGAAATAAGAAAGGATGTCCTCTCCAGTATAACCCACAGCACAGCAGCACCTTCGGACAGTGGCAACTCCTAAAGACACCAGCAGCACAGGGACCCTGAGCCAAAGAGGAGTCAGGGAGGTAGGGAGGCATAGTGACTTGGAGAACCTCTGAGAACATCCATGACAGCCACTTGGAACTCCTAGAACTGCTGAGGAGAAATGCAAGGAAAAGAGGAATTCCAGTACGGCATTATTTATCTATTGCTCTGAAGCAAACCATTCCGAATCTAGTGGCCTAAAACAACTGCTCAGCTCACCATTTGGGCTGGGCACAGCTGGGTGTTTCTCCTGCTGGCCTCACATGGACTCAGTCATGCGTCTGTGGTCAGCTAAGTGGCAATATATTGTTTCATCACCCATGAAGCCAGTCCAGGCTTCGTGACATAGGAACAGCAGCATGGGTCCCAGAGCAGCACAAGACGAGCCCCACACACGCAAGCACGTTTCCATACCCTGCTCGAGGGTGTGCTGATGCTTCCTTGGCTAAAGCAAGTCTCTGGCCAACATTGATTCAAGGGATAACGACATGGGCTCTACCCTCTTGATAAGAGGATTTATGATGTCACACTGTAAGTGTATGGATAGAAGGTTAGGAAGGATTTTTGGCTAATTTTGAAATCTGTATCACAGAGATTTGAATCTCTCAATGTGACTTTATTTCTATTCCTAGGTTCAAAGTGCAAGGAAAACAGGTGAGATTAGTCCTGTACGCTACACAGCAGCAGATTTTATAGTAAAATTTCAATAAGAAATACATTTATGAGTCTTCAGATAAAAAAGAATTGGAAGTTTCTTGGATTATCAGCTTCACTTAACCTTGACTACTTCATGCAAAGTTATATATGGAAATGCAAATTTGAGAAATTCCTCATATACATGGTTTGCTTCTGTATCTTTTATATTATTCCTGCCCTTCTAAACCCCAACCCTGTGTGCTGTTCCTTGTGTCTTCAAGCAGGCCACTCAAGGCCTTTAAGAAATTCCTAAGTAATCATGCCTTTAAGTAATGACACCTTGAAGAAATTCATGTGTACTCACAGCCAGGTACAATACAGATCTCTGGAATATATACCATTTTTTCCATCTCTGATCTGTGTTTAGCAATTAACTAGTATTATATCATACCCCTTTAACAGTGACTTATTCAGCATATATTTCTTATAAATCTTTGGTTCTGGGGAGTGTGCTAAGGGCTGTGGATATCACAGGACAGAAGGAAGAAGGAGAGGAGGGAATGAGCCTACCTTCCTGTATCTTTTGGTTCAGCAGGATGTGTGCCAGTGACTTTAGTAAGAAACACAGTTCAACAACTTCAATTCATTTTCAAAATTAAAGTGAATCTTGCATTTTTAAACAACCTCCCTTGGATCACTTTTAATTTTCATAGAACCTGTCTCCTCTGAAGAATATTTAAAAGTGACTGACTTTCTTCCTTTTATCATTAAATTGTCATCAAGTTATTTTCAGTTCTGACTGTGTCCTCACGCTCCTTCTGAGGACATTAATTTCTCTGGGCAGTTGAAAAGAATCTTAGACAATTTCCTGTTATACAGAAATAGCATCTCACTTAGATAACTCTTCAAAGAAAGCTTGCTCGACCACTGTATGGAGCACACATATATTTTTAAAAAGGCTCCACTAATGCCAAAGAAGAACTTAACTCTCGTAGCACACCTGGGCACGGCGCACCACACCTGAGCATAACGTGCATTGAGCAAGCATAACTCTTGAAGCACACACGGGTATGGTGTAACACACTCAGGTATTTCGGGCAACACCTGGACGTGATGGCAATGTATGTACAGGTGCAGTGCCTGCCAGGTGTAAGCGGGGTGCAATCTTAATGACCAACACTAACACCCAGCAACCAGAGGACTATAATTGCCCACACCTGAGACAGAACACCTGCAGCTTTGTCCACCATGGAGCCTTCAACTCCAATAGCTGTTGATCCAGAGACCACCCTCTTTCTTGATGTGATCAAGAGACCATGATATTGAGGCCGAACACTGACTAGGCTGGCACTCTGCTGTCGGACAATTTTTCACTTTCTACAGGGTTAAGGTCTCTCAAGGCATTTCCTCCGGATGTCACTAAGTGCACCCAGTACCTGGACCCAGAAGCACTCAATGGAGCCCCATGAGGAGTGCACTGCCCAGACTGCTTTCCAGGTTGTACTAATCCCTATTCATTCTCTCTTGCTTTCTCTCTTTCTCTCTCTCTGCCCTATAATATCATAAGTTGTGTGGAATGTTAACAAATAAAGAACCTGTCTTGGTCATGATTGCAATAAACGTTCTAGAAATGACTAAGACCAGTTGTTCAGTTGTTTCCATGGTCTATGTCTGCTCAAAATAACTACATGGGGTTGGGGCGGTGTGGAGAGCCAAAAACACAGGCCAGTGTCATTGGAACTAATGCTGTCCTTTGAAAATACAGAGGCTGATCCTCAACAAATTTGAAAGAAGCAAGGTCAGTTGCCCAGCATGAAAGAATTTTACCTAGTTTGTCTAATCGGTTTAACATTCCTTTCTTAGATCCTCACACACAAAAATAATTAATGAATGGCTTTTCATTTTTAATGAGAAGACAGTTTTTCTCAGAGAATAAAATCAGGACAGCGAGGAGACACTGCATTAAGCTCCAGGCAAAACTGAAAAAGTCTGTAGATATTATAGTCAGAATCCTACCTTGAAAAGCACTACTCACTACGTGAACATATTCAAATGAAACCCTACATTATAGTGGACAAAATGAGGGAATGGCATTTTGTATATTTTTGGTTGATTGATTTTACAAGAATTAAGTATAGTTTATTTTCTTTTTTTTGCGGTACTGGGGATGGAACCCAGGAGCATTCTACCTCTGAGCTACAGCCCCAATCCTATTTTTTATTCTTTATTTTGAAACAAGGTCTTGCTAAGTCGAGAAGGGCCTCACTAAGTAGCTGAGGCTGGCCACGAACCTGCGATCCTCTGGTCTCAGCCTTCCAAGTACTGGGATTACAAGCATGCACCACCATGCCCAGCTTACATATAGTTTATTTTCTATTACTTGAGATGGATACTCAATATTGCACTCTTTGATCCTGAAGCAGCTTTATTATATGTAGCATTCAACTTTACGAATTAATGAGCATCTAACATGGGTCAGGTACTGTGCCAGGGGATGGGAACACAAGGATGGAGAAAGCTTAGCATCAGCTCTCAAAATGACTAAAGGACATATGTAAGTAGTGAACGCTCTTAAATGTGATGATCGGCTGCCCCGTGTGTTTATTAGAGAGGAGACAGTGAAGATAAGGAGAGGGGACAGTAAGGACAGACAGGGACTTTAGATATGGGGTGTTATCCAAGCGTGTGGGCTATAAATGGTAAAACCCTGAGTCCACACTGAATTGGGTTCTAACATGTTTACCACAGCAGTTAAGTTATAATCACATTAACAGTCATCAGTGAAGCCTATGCCAGTTGAACATTGGGATGAAATCTAGGATACAGAATTATGTGAATATGTCAGTGGGATAGACGTGTAAGAAGTTACTCATGGCAAAGAAATTTTGAAAATGAATTATGAACAATGCAATCGAGCCAGTTAAAGACACCCCAAGAACGTGTCCTTGGGACCACAGCAGAGGGAATGCTATGGCCCTCAGACTAAATCTCTAGGGCTCAACTGATGGGAATATTCTAGCAAGACCAGTGTCACCCGGGATGCAAAACAAAAGAATAGAAAGATCACAACACCTGCTAAGATAGCAGAGAAATTTTTACAACAGCTTGAATTTTACATAGCAAATATGACAGATCTGAGAGCCAATCCATATGCACTACAAGAGTACCCTCCTGGTTATGAGTCACCAGAGAAAAATCAATGTGAATAAACATGTAATATCTGTAGAAAGTGGCAGGCATTTCATTAAAAACTGTTAGGAATATTATCTAAAGTAGATATTATTCACATATAATTTCCTTTTAAGCACTGTTATAAATGCTTTAAAAATATTAACCTATTTCCAAGCATAGTGGCACACATCTGTAATCTCAGCACAAGGGAGGCTAAGACAGGAGGATTACAGATTCAAGGCCAGCCTCAGCAACTTAGTGAGGCCCTCAGCAACTTAGCAAGACCCTGTCCTAAAATTTAAAAAAATTCAAAAGGATGGGGGTGTAGCTTGGGAGTAGAATGCCCCTGGGTTCAATCCCCAGTATCAAAACAAACAAAGAATATTTGGTGCAGAAATTAAGGGGGTTTTTTTGCTTGTAAAACTATAAACTTATAAACCACTTCAATAACAGGAAGTTAAACAGGCAGATCTTGTGATAATTAACCATGAATCATGACCTCTATGACTTTTTTATAATATTCCCTTACTCAGAACATACTTAAGGGCCTCCCTCCTTGAATGTTATCTTTTGTTACTAGAAAATATATGTGATTCTATCCATTTTATTTGTGTTTGTGGTACTGGGTATTGAACCCAGGGCATTCTACCATTGAGCTACACCCCAGCCCTTTTTATTTTTTAATTTTGAAACAGGGTCTTGATAAGTTTGGTCTTGAACCTGAGATCCTCCTGCCCGGGCCTCTCAAGCACTTCTATTACAAGTGAGCATCACTGTACCTGGCTTATCTATTCAATTTTTAAGTAAAATACAACATCTCTAGATGGGGCTATAGCTCAGTGGTAGAGCACTTGCCCAGCAAGTGCAAGGCCCTGGATTCGATCCCCAGCACCCTCTATCCAAATTGTAAAATACAACATCTCATTTTTCTAGAGTTGTAAAAAACTACAAACAATATATTTGATTAATAATCTATAGGGGTAAAACTATAAATATATGAATGAAAAGTTTTAGAATAGCCATTAACATCATATAAGTGAAGACTAACAATATGGGGAGATGTTCTCAAATTAAATTGGAACAAATGAAGCATGAATCAAATTCTATTTACAGAATATACACAGATACCTGTGTGGAAAGAGTGGGGATGGATTCATATACACACTTGTACACACACACACAAGATAACTTATCTTGAATTCATAGATGAGTCTGCATAATCCCTTACATATATCCATTCTTTTCAAAATTTTTATAAATATTGTTATTACTTTCTAATCAGAATTTTATACTGAAGATGAATCTAAAAATAATGTAAATTGAGAGCTATGATAATTCAAAAGCAATTTTTTAAAAAATTTAAGCGGAAATCTAATCACTTATATCCTGTTAGAATAAGGACTGTGTGAACAAAGGGATTGGATTAGCTTAGACAAATAACTCTTATGCTGCAGAGACAAAACCAGGAGAGTTTGTGGGCAATGCAAATTCATTCCATGAATTCCAATTCAGTACAGCTAGGCTGAGACCAGATATCTGCATTTTATCCAGCTCCAAGGTGATTCTAATGTGGTTGGTGGGGCCATACTTTGATAAATACTGGTCCAAAGAGAAGCCCAAAGCATCAAAGTTTCAGAGACTCTCCATATGCCATCCAGGAAACATGATGCTCTGACCCAGGGAATCCCAAGGGTCTGACCCCTATGGTAAAGCCTACTGTAGACATGACACTGTCCTCTCTTATTTTCATCCATCCTCCTTTAGCAGATTTCTTATGATGATGTGTCTAAGGGGGAAAAATGTACTACGCTGTCAACAGTGGCAGTTGGGGTCGTTTGAATGTTCTCTCTGTAAAATAATAAATTGGTACTCAGTTTATACAAGAATCTCTCTGAGTTCAGCATCTATTCCCCTGAAACTTTGGTCCATTTTCAGATAGGCATTGAGCTCTATTTAACAGATGAAGTCTCTTTTCTTGGGGATAATGAGCCCCTTTTCCACACAGGGTGCATCCATTATTATTGCCAGCCTGACATCATTTTCCACTTTTCTCGTATTTTCTCATATAGCATATTTTTTTTTTTTTTGCAGTACTGGGGATTGAACCCAGGGGCATTCTACCACTGAGCTACACCCCCAGCCCTATATTTTAGTCTGTATTTTGAAACAGGGTCTCACTAAGTTGCAGAGGGCCTCACTAAGTAGCTGAGGCTGGCCGCGAACCTGCGATCCTCCTGTCTCAGCCTCCCAAGCCCTGGGATTACAAGCATGCGCCACGCCCAGCTAAGCATCTTGAATTTCTTGGGAAATCACTCACAGATTCCTCCAAAATCTGAAAATGGCCACTTATCTCTGAGCCCGTCCATTTAAACTCAACCTTGGGGTTTTGGTTAAAACAAAATTAGGCCAACAGGTAAAGCTTAGCTCTTTTGATCTTTCTTATGGAGCCACAGGAAGAAAACATGACTGAGAAGACAGCCATCATCAAAAAAAAAAAAAAAAAAAAAAAGAGAGAGAGATCTAAGAGATAGAGATAAAATTAGAGAAAGACAAAGGAAGAGAGTTCTTTTTGCCATCAGTATTTGAATCCTGGATCCAGCTGGTCCCGCCCAGGACCTTTGTACTACCTGAGACAACCAGCTCCCTTTTTTTGTTTGAGCCAGTTGAAATTGGGTTTCCTTCCTGTCCTAAGGAGAATGTCTAAAATAAAACAACACTGCCATACTTCCACACATGGAAAAGAACAAGTAGGTCCAAAGATCCATCCCTTGTCCAGGGGGGCATTTAGGAAAACCATACTCAGAGGAAGCTCAGACTGCTGGGAACTAACTGCAGGTCAAACCTGCTTCCTGTGAGTATAAGGTGAACTCCATAATTGTCTCTAGCAAACATTGACAGCACAGGCTTGGGACTCTTCTATTCCAAAGACCATCCACGTGTTGTAACACGGTGAAGGAGCAAAAACAGGAGGTGTTTTGAAAATCTTTCGATCTTGCTGTATGTCTTAAGAGTCTTTCCACGTTTACATTCGGGAATATTACTATGGAAGTAAGAAGAGGCTTACCTTCCTCTCAGTGCCCACATAGGGTGGGAAGTTGACAACTGGGTATCACCAGAGTCAAGCGCCTTACCATTAGATAGAGGAAGAGACTTGGGCCTCAGGAAAAGCAATAGACAGACTGCATTTGTAGACTAGTTGCACACAAAATTCCTTTTGCTGCCCTTTCTAAGTTAGAAAATCTCCACTGTTTATGCACATGAAACCATTAAAAAAGAAAAACAGAGCCGGGCGTGGTGGTGCACACTTGTAATCCCAGTACTTTGGGAGGCGGAGACCGGAAGATCCAGGTTCGCGGCCAGCCTCAACTCTCTCTCTCTCTCTCTCTCCCTCCCTCTCTCTCTCTCTCTACCTAGTGAGGCCCTCCGCAACTTCGTGAGACCCGGTTTCAAAATAAAGTATAAAAAATAGGGCTGGGGGTGTAGTGCGGAGGTAGAACGCCCCTGCGTTCAATCCCCGGTACCGCAAAAAAAAAAAAAAGAAAAACAGATTTCTGGGAAACCCATGTGAACAAATTTTCCAGAAAAATTAGGCACCAAACAGGAAAACTTCCAATATGTTAAATAAACATTTGATTCTTTTATGATTTTTACTTCAGGTTGGGACTGGGTTGAAAACAGAATAATCATATAAAGCCACTGACATTTAAGAACCAGCCAGCTTCATCAAATAACTAGACATGACATCATGTTTACACTCAAAATCATTTTTCCTGTTATAAAAAAAAATTCTGCCGAGGAGAGTTATCACTCATCAAAGAGGAGATGTTCAGGAGTGACAAGTTATTGGTGTCTAGCTTCTCTCTCAAGGCTATAAAGCACGCATACTCAATTTTATATAAGAAAAGACCTGGCTCTGAAAAACAGTAGAATAAGAATCAAATCCTTGGAGTTGAAGAAGAAAGATGAAAACAGAGGTGTTACAACTACTTTTGCAAACATAGAGTGTTTGGTGTGATGATTGGAAGGGAAAAGCCCAGTCAGGACTAACATTGCATTTATGCTGGGATTCATACTGAGCACACGGCAAAAGGTAGAATAAGAATCTATACTAATAGTCTCAGATTGCACTCTGCAAAGGCAGTACCAAAGTAAGGCATGCCACACAGTGTTTGTTTCAGCAAAAACCAATAATAATCAAATGAATGAAACAAAATCCATTATACCCTTTCTCAGATTCCCTCAACCTCCCCTCCTTTCTGTCTCTCTTGGCCAGGGCCTCCTCTACACACAGGTTCCCCTTCACTTTTTGGATCTGAATAAAACCACACATGCGTGGCAGGGTTTCTGGGTTCCTGGGCAGCTACTGAGAAGCCAGAAGTAAGTGGCATTAGCATCCCTGGGGTAGAACTTCAGCAAGGAGAAATGATATAAGCGGGACCTTGGAGGCTAAGTTCCTCTTTCTTTTTTCTCTCCCATGAACTATTCCAAGGTACAGTTTCTTCTACCACCTTTCTGAAGAAGTCCCAAATGCCAAGTAGGCATGTTGGTAAAGTGACATGTTCGTCTCGTATTAAACAGTCTATTCCCTCACATTTCCTCTCGCTTTGCTCACACTGACACTCTGAGTTGCACAGCCCAGGTCAGTCGACAGCCCCCAAGCATTACCCGGGGCTCTGCTCTCTAGAGGATACAAGAGACATCACTGAGAAAGCTACTATGTCTTCGCTCACTATCACTAATTATGTTAATGACGTTAATAATCATGCCCTTTAATATGCAGCAGTGTTAGGTTGATTTTGCTTTGCACTTTGAAAATGACAAAACAGTTCTCATTTATAGAGGGCCTTTCGAAATATCCCCTTAAGGGACATCACCACAGATAGTGGAGAAATCCGGAGGATCATACAAAACTACTTTGAAAACTTATATTCCAATAAAATGGAAAACATGGAAGAAATCGAAAGATTTCTAGACACATACAACCTACCTAAATTGAACCAAGAGGATATAGAAAACCTGAATCAACCAATAGCAAGCGCAGAGATAGAAACAGCAATAAAAGTCTTCCATCAAAGAAAAGCCCAGGTCCAGATGGTTTTCCAGCTGAATTCTACAAAACCTTCACAGAAGAACTAAAACCAATACTTCACAAGCTATTCCGTGAAACTGAAAGAGACAGAATTCTTCCAAATTCCTTTTATGAAGCCAACATCACATTAATACCAAAGCCAAATAAAGATACCTCAAGAAAAGAGAATTACAGGCCAATACCCTTAATGAATATAGATGCAAAAATTCCAAATAAAATACTAGCAATGCACATTCAAAACCATATTGAGAAAATCGTACACCATGACCAAGTTGGTTTCATCCCAGGAAAGCAAGGCTGGTTCAACATACGCAAAACAATACACATTATTCACCATATAAATCGAACTAAAAACAAGAATCACACCATTTCAATAGATGCGGAAAAAGCACTTGACAAAATTCAACACCCATTTATGTTAAGAACTCTACAGAAAATAGAAGGAACATACCTCAACATCATTAAGTCAATATATAAGAAACCCAAAGCCAACATCATATCGAATGGGGAAAAATTGCCGGAATTCCCCTTAAAAACAGGAACAAGACAAGGATGCCCACTATCGCCACTCCTTTTCAATATAGTCCTCGAAACTCTTGCCAGAGCAATAAAACAAGAGAAGGATATCAAAGGAATTCAAATAGGAAAGGAAGAATTAAAATTGTCTTTATTTGCAGATGATACGATCCTGTATCTAGAAGACCCAGAGAACACAACCAAAAATCTACTAGAGCTGACTAACAAATTCAACAAAGTAGCAGGATACAAGATCAACCTAAAAAAATCAGTAGCCTTCATATCTGCCAACCATGAATCCACTGAGAAAGAAATCCAGAAAACAATTCCATTCACAACTTCAAAACCAATCAAAATATCCCCTTCATCTTGTTATTACCAATAAATGTAAAGGACATGCTTGTGTTTCAGCTATATGTTGTTCTATAATCAATACCCCACAGCTAAATGACTTAAGATAACAATGGGAGGCAGGGTACTTGCCTACACGGTTCTGCTTCCGAGGTCACTCTGCCAAATTTAGCTATTAGCTGGGCAGGGCTAGCAGATCCAAGAAAGCTTCCCCGGCTTATCCGATGGCTGGCTCCTCCTTCACCTGTGGCTCTCTCCCGGACAACCTCCAGCTTCCTCGCAGCACTGTGGGCTCAGGGTAGTCACACCTCTAGCCTAGGGACTGGCTCCACAGACTCAGACAAAAACCGCCAGTCCTCTTAAAGCCTGTGCTTATGAGCCCCAATATCACTTTTACTGAATTTTATTGTTCAAATCGAGTCACAAGACAGTGTGAGTCAAAGGCATGGGAAACAGACCTTTCCCTGTGACGGGATGAACGGCACCTCTGCACAAAGCGGGACGCACTGATGGTCACCATTTGGAGACACCATCTACCATGGAGGTCTCTAAATTTGTCTACAAATTAGAATCATCTGAGGATGCTCTTAAAACTCCAAGCTCCTGGGTCTCGCCCAAAATCAATTAATTCACAATCTCTGGTGATAGATCACAGGCATTTCTTTCTTTTGTTTTTTATGCTCCCCATGTAATACCAATGTGTGGACAAGCTTGGGATCCCTTCATCTATCAGAACTTGTTAGGAAAGAGATTTAGAAAAGCAGAACGCTGTGAGGAGCAGGGCCCCGGTTACATGTGGGGCCATGCCATTTCACAGCATGCTCAGTGGCTTGTCTTGAAACACACTGTGGGTTTAAAATTTAAGCTAAACACCAGTCTCTTTAAAGCACAATGAAGCTGCATGATACGCTGGCTTATTGTGCCTTGTAGGGTGGCTGACTTTCTAGTTTGTCTGGGAAGGAATGGTTTCCTGGGATATTAGACTTTCAGTGCTAAAACCAGGACAGTCTGTGTCACACTGGGGCAGTTGGTCACCCTAGCATTGCTTTATCTCCCTCTGCTAGACTGGTCACCTTCTGGTGAGTTTTGTTTCTTAAAAAGCAGTACCATTATCACCACATGAGTTTCCTCAAAAAAGGATCCAAGTCAGTGCTGCCTGCAGTGGTCCACAGATCTGCAGCCTAAGTGTCACCCGGGAGCTTGCCAGAAATGGAAGTCTGGGGTTCTCCCTAGTCACTGAGTCAGAATCTCTGGGAGCGAGGCTCAAGGATCTGCTCTGGAAAGCATGACTTGAAGCCTGCCTTTCCGGCTTTCAGCTTCATCTGTCTGTCTCCACCATCCCACCGCAGGCCAAATCAGATTTCTGTTGTGCAACAGAGGTATAAAAAGTATAGCAAGAAGAATCAGGCAATGCTAATTTTGGCCAGAGATGCCTTGACAAAGAGCAGCCAGCAGCTTCCGACATATACATGATAATCATCACCTGACGCTTCGTCTTATGTCATTTATCTGACAGACGGAGGGACATTTCTACCTCCACAAAAGGGGCTGGAGTGTGGACTGGGTGAGCTGTTCACGGCTGTCTGCAGTAAGGACTGACTCCTCCTCCATACATTGAACCGTCGATGCAAGTCAGAGAGTCCATGTTTCTCTGACCAAGAAGGGAAAAAAAGCCAACTCATCCTCAAAGTTAAGCAGAAAGTCAAGCTTTGTCTTTGGATGCTTGGTTTTCAATGTGAATTTATGGTAAAAAAAAATCATTATGTTTCAGTAATTTAGAAATTATACTCATTTTAACTAGCCGGGCGTGGTGGTGCACGCTTGTAATCCCAGTACTTGGGAGGCTGAGACCAGAGGATCTGGGTTCAGGGTCAGCCTCAGCTACTTAGTGAGGCCCTCTGTAACTTAGTGAGACCCTGTTTCAAAATAAAGAATAAAAATAGGGCTAGGGGTGTAGCTCAGAGGTAGAATGCCCCTGGGTTCAATTCCTGGTACCAAAAAAAAAAAAGAAATTATACTCATTTTAACTAGCTTAGGCTGAAATTTACCTAAGAGCAATAAAAGTTCTGCCAAACAAATTAATAACCTAAAATTTTAACCACCTTAAAAGAAAAAGAGTTTACTTACCTGTTTAATAACCTATTTAATAACTCTATGTGAGTCTTATCTATACAGGAAAGAAGAGACTCCAAAGCATACATAACTGTATGAACTGAAAGCAAGACAGTATTTCATAAAACACACTATAATCCAGACTTTTTTACTAGTTCAGATTGATCTCTCTGCATGTTGAATGAAATTTTTAGTAGGGTTTCTTTACCAGTCAATTAACATATAACTTGATCCCTACTACACTGAAGCAATTGGAAATTAAAAAGCCCTTGTCAAAACTCACCTTTGATAAATAGCTCTTATTCCTTGTGTGATTCAAAAACCCCATATCTAAAGTCAAAGAAAACAGCCAGTTAACCACCCCCTCCTTTTTTTTTTTTTTTTGCGGTACTGGGGATTGAACCCAGGGGCATTCTACCTCCAAGCTACACCCCCAGCCCTATTTTTTTTATTCTTTATTTTGAAACAGGTTCTCACTAAGTTGCGGAGGGCCTCACTAAGTAGCTGAGGCTGGCTGTGAACCCAGATCCTCAGGTCTCAGCCTCCCAAATACTGGGATTACAAGTGGTCTCCTCCTTTTAAAGATAATCTAATCAGAGTCACTGTGGTGGAGGCTCCAGGTATATGGAAGGAGGAAGTCCTTCAGGACTTCTTAACCCACAGGCCAGAGCTCTGACCACACTGTGGGTCTTCAGGAGGTATTGGAGATCCCCCCACACACACACTGACATTCTGTGACCAGCAGAAATATAGTATCTTCCACAAAGATAAAAATATAGTAGATTTAAAATACACATGTGGTTGTGGGCAACAAACCTATTTTCCTATGGTATCATCATATGACAAATAAGTGTGGGTTTTATTTCCCTTGACCAAATTTTAAAAAAGAACCCAGATCCCTCATGTAAATAACCAATAACCAGATTTTAATCACTAATACAGTACATATCACAAGACTTCCAAATATGTCATAAATGACCAACTGCAGTTAAAACATCTCTGAGAAGCCTGGCATGGTGGCACACACTTGTAATCCCAGTATTTGGGAGGCTAAGACCAGATGATCTGGGTTCACAGCCAGCCTCAGCTATTTAGTGGGGCCCTCCACAACTTAGTGAGACCCTCACCTGGGCCTCACCACCTGGCCAATACCATAGTGGAGTCCCAGAGACTGAAATGGCCACACAGAGCCCCCTGAGAAGGGCGAGTTATCAGCGAAGAGCAAAAGTCACAGGGAAGCTAAACTTACCAAATCTAAGGGGTGAGATCAGAATCAGAAGCAAACCCCATCCCACAAGGACGGCAGTCTAGACAGAAGCCCCGGTGGGACTGATGTGCCAAGGGGTGGGAAGGACACGTCCGGGCAGTGTCCTGCGTTAGACACTTTTCCTCCATGGCAGTAGATTTCACTCGGGCAAGGGGGGCAGTAATCTCTACCTAGCTCACAAAGCGGTTGTGAAAATCAAATGAAATAATTCAAAGTGAACGAGATTTGCAAATTGTAAAAATATGTGCGAATACATGGCACTGTTGCTATGATTATGTCCATACCGTTCTCCCCAGCAGCGGGGTGGGGTGGGGTGTCATGAGGTAGGGGCCTGCACAGAATTGATCCCTTGAATGTGTGTCACTGTGTGTCTGCCCTTAGCTGGGCTGTGATTTCCTTGAAAGCAGGGATGGTGTATTAGTCATCAATGCATCTCCATTTACATAGTGAGACATTAAATCACTGTTTACGGAGTGTTGAATGAACAAATGCCGAATCCTCACTATTATTCAGGCTCCCAGCTGGCTGTGAATTACTGCGGTGGGATACTATGTAGCATAATGTGAGAAATGGGACAGCAAATGCCTGTGTGCCCAAGAATAGTCCCCATCTGCCAAAAATGGCTAGCACTCCACTGCCAAAGCCCTGGCCCCACCAGATAAGGAGCCTGGATTCCCAGAATTAGAAGCATTCCTTGCAGTTGGTCACCAAGGAATCGGGGACAATGAAATGCCTTGGAAAGCAGTAACAGCTGAACCTCACTGTGCCCTGTACGCCAGGCACCGCACTACAAGCCGGGCATCGTTATCACATTTAACACTCACAGTTACACTGTGCCTTAGATGTTGCTGTTATCCACATTTTACAGATAAAGAAACCCAATCCTGGAGAGATGAAGTGACCTGACCAGGTTATGGGTGGTGGAGCCGGAGTGGAACCGTGGGTCTCTTGTATTCCACAGCCCGTGTGCTTAAGCAATGCCACACTCAGCTGTCTGTAGAGGGGAACTTGTGCCTTCAACAGTAGTGAGGGTGGGATGGTCTCATCTGGATCATCTCAAAGCCAAGCACAAAGACCTTTTCCTCCTCCCTCCTTCTTTTCCTTCCACCATTACTGCCATAGACCGCAGGCGGGCACTGTGCCGGGCATTTGAGATACGCCAGTGGATTAGGGACAAGGGGCTTCCCTGTGAGGAAAGGCGACAGACAAGTAAAGAGAAGTGAACGGCAGTGAGAGGGTTTGGCTGAGAAGTAGATGTCACCAGGGTGAGAGGACAGGGGAGAACTAGGTCAGGCGCAAGTGCAGTGGGGCAGAGCTGCTCCAGGAGGGCACTGGCTCCTGGCTCCAGGAGGGCACTGAGAAGGCACTGGAAACCCACACACAAGCCAAGTGCTTCATACCAGGCGTGGCGGGGTGATGGGATGGGACTTCCTGTATGAGAATGCTTTGGCAACTGTTTCCTAAATGAGATATCACAGAACAACACAGAGCCAGTACTGTGGGGCTGCGTGTGGTAGGGATGTTACAGCCAGCCTTTAGCCGGGGACCTGGAGGTAACTTTACACCTGCAATGCACTGGCCTTTAACTCAAGCCTCCAGGCTCCACTCGTACCAGCTGCCTTGGGTAGGTCCATCCGGCCCTCGGTCCCGTCTTCTCTTGCTAACTGCTCTGGCTGCATCCACGGGGTCTGCTGTATTCTTGGCGTATCCCTTCCCTGTTTCTGGCTCAGTGCTCCTGCTCTTCCTCGTTTAACCCTCAGGGAACTCCTGACCGCCCTGTGTCTTCATTATCTGGCCCCTGTCATTTCTGGCTGCTTTGAATGGCTCTGGGGACCCACATGTTACTCTAGCCCCAAGACCACTGGTTCCCATCCTCCTAATGGGCTGCGCCACCACCAGACTTGCTCCAGCCCCTCCCTTCAGCAGCAGGGAGAGACACTTAGGACACTTCCTCTATGTCCCTCTGTTTCTATGTTCTTCTGTCATCTATTCAAAAAGTATTGATAATCTATTCTCTCTTACACTTTGCTAGGGATAAAATGGATAAAGTTTCTCTGCCTAAGGAATTTCACAATCTGACAATGACAAATCGGCGCAGGAACTTGGACTACACTGTCTCTGTACCTATAGTTCCCACAAGTATGTCTTGCCCTAAAATCTCCCTCAAGCTTCAGGCTCACGTTCAACTTCCTACCTTACATTTGTACTTGCACTTTTCTTTTCTTTCTTAGTACCAGAGATTGAACCAAGAGACATTCTACCCCAGCCCTATTTTATTTTTTTATTTTGAAACAGGGTTTCACTAAGTTGCTAAGGGTTTCACTAAGTTGGTGAGGCTGGCCTCGAACCTGTGATCCTCCTGTCTCAGCCTCCCTGAGTTAACCTTAACTAAGATTGTACTTACATTTTAAAATTGATATGTCCTAAATGTGATTTTCTTCCCTGAATGTGAACCCTCCCTGCTCCTCCTCTTCTCTATACACAGAATCAATATCCCTGCAAACAAACAAGCAAACAGATCCAATAGTTACCATTAATTCCTCTTTCCCTTACTAACCGCTATGTCTAATCCACCTCCAAGCCGTGGCCATTCTACCTCTAAAACATGTCCTGAATCCATCCACTTCTCCTCAAGTGTATTCTCCCACACACACCCCCACCACCACCACCTTCAGTCTACTACTGACCTACAGAGCCCTCCCTGCAATTTGCAAGCCATACTCTTCCTACAGCCCTTCACAGCCCGGCGCCAGGACATTTGCAGGCAGGAGGAGCATGGGCTGGGGTTCAGGGACTTGACCCCTGGCTGGCACCATGTGCAGCGAACAACCAGCAGAAACCGTCCAGCCGGCCTCTTCTCCCCCTCCACACAGCATCCAGAGGAGTCTTAAAACCTTAGCGTCAGTAATGCCCTTTCCCAGCTTAAAACCCTCCCATTCTTCACTTTGTCCTGTGCTGCCTTGCACAACCTGGCCCCAATTCACCCCTTTAATCTGCTGAGCCACCCTTACCCTGGCTGGTTTTCCTTAAAAACATACAGCTCCTTGCCCCCTGACTGCAGTGTCTACCTGTCTCCCTTTTATTCCTTCCTACCTTCAACTTCAGACCACTGTACATAGAACTGAGTTAACCTTAATATTTAGCTCATCATGTATTCTCATCATTAGTCCATGCATAGCCTGTCAAACTTTCTTATTTACTAGTTATTATGAATGATATAATAAGCTCACCTGGCCCTACAAGTCGAAACTCAGCTCAGGCCTTGCAAATCACTTGCCTCTAACTAACCAAATAGTCCCTTGGCTCCTCCTCATGAAGAGAACCATAATCACAAATCTCATGGGTCATGATTCTCTTGCTTTCCTATGTATATAATCTTAATGCATCTCTAGATAATCTTAAATAGTTGGGGTTATTTAATAGTTTTTATATGATAAAAACTACCTTGCTTTATGTGACATTTTAGACTTTTCACTTAATATTATATTGTTAAGAATTAATCATATTGCTATACGTCACTTACTCTAATTTTTACTGCTACATAATATTCCTCCTTTTGGCAATCCTGCACTATTCCATCCAGTCCCTGGTGATGAGGCATTGAAGTTCATTCCAGCCCAGGTTTTCATTACTGAGAACCATATTGTGGTGCATATTTGCGTACATGACTCCTGCTGAAAATGTGCAAGAGTTTCTCATAGGTATAAACCTAGAAGCAAGCTAAACAGTTGGATGACAGGTGTACGGATGTGCAAATCAGGAGATAATGCCCGCCTATTTTCCACAGTCATTGTACCAATTCCTACTCCCACCAGCAATGTGTGGAGATCTTCTGTATGCCCATCGTCTTCAATGACTCGATATTGTCAAATTGTAATTTGGAGCCAACTGAATGCATGTAAAAGGATATCTCCATGTGATCTTGATTTGCATTTCCATGATTACTAAAGTAATTACCATCAGTCATGTTCATTGACTCATTTGTATTTCTTCTCCTCAATCCTTCAAGGTTTCAGCATGAATGTCCAGTAACAAAGACAATGTCCCTTACTGCTCTCCCTGTGAAGGCAGGCCTTCACTAGCACATTTCTCTGCTCTCTTTTCTTCATGGTATCTACCATCACCTGAAATTATCTACTCTGTTCACTAACGTATGTTTGTCTCCCTGGACTAGATCTTGGCTGCCTCATTTACTGTTCCATCTCCAGTGCCTAGGACAGTGCTAAGCACAGAGTAGACAAATGAATAAGTGAGTGACAGATACACAGGGTATTAAGAACTGTGTTCTAGAGTCAGCCGCTCTGCATTTCAATCTCAGCTACCCTACTACTATAACTAGGAACAAACTCCTTAAGAGATAAGTCCATAATTCATGGGGGTACTTAAGAGATTTAATATTTGAGTTGATATTTGTGAAGTTCTTACAATACTACCACGTCATAGCAAGTGCCAGTAATTATTATGAAGGTGCTATTTTTGCTATTACTTCCCAGGCTTGAGAGCATTAAAGGCCCCAAACCAGCCTGGACCTCCTGAGCTCCCTCCATCCCCTCAGGCTCTGCATCCTTCTGGTCTTGCAGATACACATTCTCACAGTCAAGAGAAAGAAACAGGGAAGCTTGCAGCCAGGGAAGTTCGTGGGGCAATTCATTTTCAAGCAAATGGTCTGGTTGCCTCAAACCCGAAGTTGAACAGCAGCAGGAACTCTCCACAATGCCCCAAAATACATGATTCATAAAGCACCCATCGTGCACCTAAAACCAGCACTGCACTGCACACAAAGTCACAACACTCTCCTCTCCTTTTATGTTCAAAGAGAGGCAAGGGAAGTTAGAAAGGGAGATGGCAAAGGGATTAAAGTAGAGCCTTTAAGGAAAAACAAGAGCGGAGAAATAAGGTACGAGGTTGATGTGCAGAATGGGAAACTTGAGGTCGCGCTGCGGCATTGACCTTCAGCGCAGAACCTTTAAAAAGATGAACACCAGCGCATAAAGGAATCCCACCCACTCGGGGGTTTGCTCTGTTTAAGGCATGAGTGGAGGCCGAGGAGAGGCAGAGCGGGGAGAGACACTGCAGGGGACCAGAGGCCTGGGATGCGGACCGGGAGCGAGTGGGAGACCCAGGCAAACTTCACGGGGTTGCCTGGGGGAGGCCGGTCCCCACTAGATCAGCAGCCCGGTGCATGACGCCTTGGTCTGGAGCTTACCTCGCGCTGCGCCCGGGACCCCCGCTCCCGTGGAAGCCGTGCTCGCCTCGGGGTGGTGGATGCGGCCTGGGCGAGCTGCGCCAGGGGGCGAAGCCCAAGCGCGACTCCACTGGGGCTTCCGGCAGGCTCTCGGGAGAGCGTTTCCATTTGAGAAGGATCGGGAGTCGTGGCGGGATCCGCTACCTCTCGGGTGTCAAATTCCGTGACCGATCGCAGCTTGAGCGCGCCGCGCCCGCTCCTCCGGTCCGGGTCGGGGTCCGGGTCGGGGTCCGGGTCGGGGTCCGGGGCGCAGGGAGCCGGGCGCGGAGCCTCGGGGTGCAGGCGCGGGGTGCGGCGCCGGGCGGGGGCCCCGCTGCCCACTCGCGGCCGTGCACCCGGGAGCCCAGCTCCTACCTGCCGGGGCTCACTTCAGAGGCCACCCTGCTAGACGCCCGCGCCGGGATGCCCGCCGGGATGCCCGCCGGGGCTGGGGACTCCTCCTTGCGGAGTCCTCGGCTGGCGGGAACCCACTGGGTCGGCTGGGGTTCCACTGCTCAGGGTATCGCCGACCTTGAGGCTACTGAGGGTGTGCATGCGCCAAAAATAAAACCGGGGCGCGCGCGCGCACCGCGCGCACACACACACACACACACACACACACGCGCGCACACACACACGCACGCTTTCCACTTGACACGCGTTCCCTCCCGAGAAAACGAACCCGAGAGAACCCTATCCCGAAAGAAGATGACAGCCAACAATATTCCCAAGACCAATTTGGAAAAAAAATTTTTTTTCTTTGCTTTTAAGGTTTGCATTTAAGATCCTCAAAAAAGAAAAAAATATATATGGAACAAATTCCATCTTGTGTGTGTGTGTGTGTGTGTGTGTGCATGCCACGCCGAATTCCAGATGTGTTCAGCGGAGCTTCACGGGGAGGAGAGGGAGAGGGCGACGCCGCAGGTGTGAGAAGCGCATCTGGATTCCCCCTCCCAGCTGGGGAGCCGGCGGCGCAGGGGTTAATCCGCGCGCCCGCCGCAGGCTTCCCCCGCGGGAGCGCGCCGGGGCGGGGGCGGGGGCGGCGGAGGGGAGCCCGGAATCTCCCGCGCGCTCCCGGGCTCCCCCTGCGGAGGGCGCTTCCCGCCCAGCTCTATTTATAGCTTCGCTTGCAGCTGCTGCAGGGAACTCGCCAGTCGCGCTGAGCATTTGGAGCCTTCCAGAGACAGGGGATTTTCATAAATTCTGTGAATGGCAAAAAAAAAAAAATGTCCCTAGCCTTCTGGATTATGAATGTCACTGTTCAGTCTGTCTTTTGCACACACACACACACACAGGCACACACGCACGCACAAACTAGATTTTGAAACATGAGGTAAACAAAAGGGGAATGCAGCCAGGCAGGTTGTTGTGCTGAGGACCCCTTTGTTATCAGATGAATAAATAAAAATAAAAACCAAAAAAAAAAAATCCTCCCTGGATTGACTGGCTTAAAGGCTCATTTCACATTTTCTGCAACACTCAGCCTGTCTGCAGGTTTGCCTGTCAGTCACGCGGCCAAAAAGAGGTATGAAGCGAATCTAACAGCAACAAAAAATCCCCATCTTCCGCCATCTGATCGCCTGCTTACCGGGTCTCAGCGCTGGAGACCTGCACAAGCACAGCTGGATAGTCTCTATGTTGAAGTGCCCCACCAGATCCCGAAACACAGGGCCTAGTTATGGGGTTGCATATAGTTCCCGGCGCCAGTGGATCCTGATGACAGGAAAAAGGAAAAGAAAAATCTGTTTGCTGGAGGTGTGTTCAGCATAAAATAGAGCACACTGTGTGCACACTTGCTCGGAAGCCCCTTCCTGCAATTGCTCCTTTCTAAAATAGCATTGAGCCCCCATGATGTGCAAAGCCCCTGAAGGGCCCCTGGGAGCCTTAGGGGAAAAAGAAAGGGCACCTGCCCTCCAGAGCACAGCTAAGATGCTGCTGTCCAATGGTGCAGGTGCAGAGGAAGCAAGAGACCAGAAAGGGGGCGCTCCTGGGGGTCTGCCTTCCTTCCCCCTCCTCTACCTTCCTGTCTCCTGGGGTTTCTGGTAGGGGTTATTTCAGTGTAGCAAGAGATTATTTATTTAACTGCATTTAGTCAGAATGGTACTAGAATGCAGCTTCCGATTAATTTAATTCCCAGTTATCTGTGGGCTAGGTTGAAGCCCCCTTGGGTTCAGTTCCTTGTAGCAGTGCTTTCTCCTGGTATTCACTTTCCCGCCCTAGTAATTAAAGAGTGCCGAACACACTGCTTCAGGGATGAGTCAGGCTGCGGGTGTGCACAGGGAGATGTAAGAGAAGTCTCTGGAGCTCTGGAGTACTGAGTTCATCCTGGCTGTTCATGTGATCTTGTCAATTTACTTTACTAACTGCACTGCAATTCCTTACCTGTCAAATGTAAATAACTGTAATAGTAGAAACCACACGGAGTTCTCGTGAGGTTAAATGTGGACATCTACATGGATTGGTTAGACTAGTGCCTGGCCTGTGGTAAAGCTCAATAAACATTAAATATTATCCCTGCACAAATATGAGCTGGAGTTGATTTAGATGAATTTGTACAAAGGGGCATTTAAATGAAATCTATTTTATCTATGTAAATCCACACTATAAGTTGTTTTCCTTGTACTAGAGCAAATCCCCCAAGTCATTTCCTGTATAGAGGAGGCCCCTGGTCATGTTACCCCACATTCTCTTCTTTCATGGAAAGAAAACAGCTCCCAGAAAGGCCTTTAAAATGTCCTGTTACTGATCCATATGAAACATTCTTCAACACCCAGGGTAAAGAATCTCCCACTTACAATGGTTCATGGCTGTCTTGAGGATAACACTTTGATAGATGAAAAGTTCTTTAATCATAAAATCGCTCTATGCAGTTTTCCAAGGGACTATGAAGGGGAAGTATTTCTATTTAGCTGAAAACTCAAAGCTCAGTACGAGTTCATATCGTGTCTCATTTCCTCTCCTAATAAATTAGGCTTAGAAGACAGGAACTGAGTCCTATGAGGAGCACTAGTCTGGCAGAGAAGGCTGGTTATCTACTCCAGTCTCCACTTTCCTCTTCTGTAGAAGACCACCTCTGATTTCTAGCCTTGCAGCCAAGTATGATTATGTCACTAAATTCTAACTAAGGAGCTATAAAAGATAGTGTCATATGAAAGATTCCAATAAACCTCCCCAAAGGGACCTGGCTATGGAGACTTTATAGTATGTCCCCCTACCTAAATTGGAACAATGTTTCCCAGAATAACTTTCCCTGTCTGGCTCTAAACTTTGGGCCACAAGAGAAGCATGCACAATACTGGAAGGGAGGAGTGAAGCGGTAGCCATGTTTGTACTAGCAATATCTGTGTCTATTCAGATGGTATTGTGGACACACACCCTTCACAGGTCTGCTGACTCGTCCTGGCAGCAGGAGAAACCAGCCAGGTCTGTGGCAGCTCCTGATGGATCACCTCTGTAGGCTTCTCCAACTCATGGACAGAGTGCATGTTAGTTCTATGACAGAGGGTGCTACGCTAGCATCTCCTCCCGGTCACCAGCATCACCGAGATCGGAGGCTTGGAGATAGTTGGGGAATGATGCAGAGTATACTGAAGCCTCACAGGCACCATGATATTGCGGTAACTCCGGCGGACAATCTACTCCATGGTTCCTGCCACAGAAGGTCGCTGCACCAGGCAGCTTCCTAACAAATACTCTGTGGTTCCTGCCACAGAAGGTCGCTGCCCAGACAGCTTCCTAAATTCCGTGGCTCCAGCCACAGAAGGTCGCTGTACCAGGCAGCTTCCTAACAATGGTCTTCTTGCACGAAACAACATGAAATCTGATATAGTAATTTGCAAAATAATTACATTTAATAATTGGGGGATCGGGGAGGAGATAGAGGTGACAAATTCTCCTGGCCTTCTATAGCCAGGGCCTTATTTTTATAGGAACCTTAAAAGTTAATCAAACACAGAAATCAACAATTATCACAGATTACGGTAAAGCACAGAAATCAGCAATTATCACAGGTTACGGTAAAGAAGGTCAGTGAGGCAGGCATGTGACAAACTTAGGGGAAGGAGGGATTAACCATTACTGGGTGGGGCCGACATCAAAGTCAGCACCTTAAGGATTCCACCAGGTCCCTTGGAATGTGTCCACTTGCAGACAGATCCCACCCAGCCAAATACCATGTATCCAAACTGGGCTGGTCCAAGATGATAATCTCAATGTGTGTCTAAAACAGGCCTCAGCCCTCAGCACCAAGATATCCTTCTCACATTATTTCTGTCATGTTTGTCTAAGTCAGGGCTGCACCAGAAGTAGTAGGGGATTGTTACAGTCAGCATTTTCACCACTGTGGTTCAACACCTGACACAAAACTTAAGAGGAAGAAGGTTTATTGGGGCTCACGGTTTCTGAAGTTTCAGTCCATAGGGCCAGCTCAGAAGCATTAATGGTGAAGGCAGGGTGTGTGGAGGGACACTGCTCTCACATCATGGAGACCAGAAGCAGAGAGAGAGAACAAGGGGAAGGGAACAAGGGACATAGTCCCCAAGGCCACACCCCCAGTGACCTACCTCCTCCTGCCACACCCAACCTGCCTACCTATGTTACCACCCGAAAAATCCATCCAGATTATGAATCCATCAATGGATGTATCCACTGATGAGATTAGAACCCTCGTGATTCAATTACTTCACCTCTGAACATTTTTGCATTGCCGATACATGAGCTTTCCCAGGGGACATTCTATATCCAAATCATGACATATATCCAAACATCATAACATTTATTCAAACATATGTACATATATACTACATGAATTTGCATGTGTGGATGTGTGGGCTGGAGAGGCAAGTATGGTATTTGTGAAGCAGGCTGTCAAGAAGGGCAGGCTGGACTCCTGCGCATGAGCCTAAGCTGCTGTCTACAAGCAAAATGTCTTCATTTTCTGGGGAACCATTCGGGTCCCCCCAGATCAGCGAGGATAATCTTCCTTACTTATACAATGGGGTACAGACTTGAATTACACCTACAAAATACCTTCACAGTGACACCGATTGGTGTTGACTCAGTGACTGGGGACTGTGACCTAGCCTCACTGAGTCATAAAACTGGCCGTGACAATGCCAGTGTTTCCTTCCTGACTGCCTTTCCTGCTGTCTCTGGGCCTAGTACATATGAAGAAAAAAACAAGTTTCATGCCCACAGTTGTGGAAGGTCAGGTTCCTTTTTTTTTTTTTTTTTTTTTTGCGGTACCGGGGATTGAACCCAGGGGCGTTCTACCTCCGCGCTACACCCCCGGCCCTATTTTTTTATCCTTTATTTTGAAACCGGGTCTCACAAAGTTGCAGAGGGCCTCACTAAGGGGAGAGAGAGAGAGAGAGAGCAAGCTGAGGCTGGCCGCGAACCCGAATCTTCCGGTCTCCGCCTCCCAAAGTACTGGGATTACAAGCGTGTGCCACCATGCCCGGTGGAAGGTCAGGTTCCTAAAATAAGTCCCTTATTCTCTTTCATTCCTAGTGCCCTGCTTCTCTGATCAGCCCTCACTGATACCAATACAGTGGTACACACCCCCTCCCCCTTCCCATCCCACTACCCTGCTGTCTAGAACAAAGATATGGTAGCTAGAGGTGCCAACTTGGGTATGAGGGCATTGGCACTGTCCACCAAGGATGGTGGACAGTGAGCCGCAAGGGGCTATGTCTTGAAGATGGTAGAGCTGCCATGCCATCCTGGCGCCACCCGGTTCCCTGCCTTTCACATGAGTGAGAAATCAATTTCTGTCTCCTGTAGGCCACTGTTGTATTGGTATTTACAAACCCATGCCTGACTGATATAAGTACCATGTCTTATGCATACAAGTATATTATAAATCAACATTGATTAAAAGACTCAAGGAGGATAAGATCTTCATGAATTAAAGTAGGAAAGAAGTCGCTGAACTGTTTTATTTCCTTTTACCTAATTTTAAAAAGAAATCTGTGACAAATAATCAAATATTTATGAATGGCAGCCCTTTACTCTGAAGCCTTAGCAAAGTTCTCTTTAGCTGGGAAGTCTCAGTTGTCCCATTATAAAATGAGCTTTCAGCAGACTCATCGCAAAGTGTTTGTTGACTATAATGTAGAGGAAACCAAAGGGAAGTGGTGCTTACTGATGGAGGAATAAAGTTTGTCAAAAAGTGGAGGCAAACTAATGAAAAATTTTAACCAATCAAGTCGGAAATTTGGCTTTCAGAAAACCGATGCTAATTGCTTTGTATGGATTATCATGCCTTCTCTAAACATTCCTTAATGATGTAGAATACAGGCTGTGTGAGCATGCACATTTTTGCCTGTTTTGATCAGTGATATGTTCTGAGACTCTACAATGGTACCCTGCACAGCATGGACCCTCAATAAACGTGTTGATTGAATGAATGACGCAGATATTACACCGATGTTTGGTATGTAGGTCAATGTTGGATTTACTGAATAAAGCAAGACTTCAGATGAGAGATTCAGGGCCTGCCAACACCCAGTCCAGTAAACTATACTATGTCCTATTAAACATTGTTTTACTTTCAACTCAGAAAAACTGATTCATGAACTTCAATTTTCCAGACTGAATGGTCATATATAAAGTGTTTCAGGAAAATGTCACTTTTAGTGGGCTCCGAAACTCTGTAAGCTATCATAGGTATTATACCTGACACAGTGCCAGGCACTAGATGCATTGAACACACAATAGGTGTCTATGTAAGGATACAGGAGAATGTGCGTATTAGCAATGTACCCATCACTGCCTCCTATTACTTCCGGCCTGTGCTCACAGAGGTCAGCACACAGACCCCTTTCTCCACTGTGGACCTACCAGTGTTTTTGTGATCTCGACTTCTATGTGCCTCTGAAACCTAAAGATAAGTACAATCATAGCTTTTATTTATTGAAAGCCCTGTTCTAAGTGCTTTTAAAGCACTGTTCTAAACACTTTCCTTGTGTTCATTTAGTCCTCTCAATAACTCAGTGTGATAATTACAATAATTATACTGATTTCGGATGTAAGTAAACCGAGGCTCAGAGATGTTGCCGAGGTTCCCACAATTAATAATTGGTAACATTTTTTGTTTTGTTTTGTTTTGTTTCCTAGGTTTGTAGTTTATGGTATTGAAATTTTGTCGACTTCCTTTAAAGAGCTTGGGCTTTATTCTGGTAGGCAATTAAGTTTCCTGCTGCTCAGTTTGATCCTATTAAGTCTTGTTTCCAAGCTGTTTTATGGCAAGTCTAGAGTAGCCTATTTTCTTAAGGATAGCTTAGACTCACGACTTTCAGGGTCTCCACTGAGTGATTAGCAAGGACTCCTTACTATGGCTCTGTGTGAGCTCTTCGAATGGTTCAGCTCTCAGCTCAGCAGGTTATCATTCAGCTAATGAGTCTAGGGAACTGGTATTCAGATACCTGGAGCTCTTTTCTGTTGCATTGTTTCTGCTCTGGAATTCTTTCTTATAATTTGTAGCCACCTCAAGCACCCTAAAATCTAATCTCCGTCTCCTCAACTCAGTGAGGCAGCTGCAATTCCTTTGGACATCTTTCTCCACGTTCCTTTTCCCAGTGCACGAAACATCACGGAGCTCAACTCCTGTGTTCCCTTTTCCTCTGTGACTGGAATCTTGTGCTGCCTTGGGTCCAATGTCTGAAATCAGTTGCTTCACACATTTCAACCCGTTTCCTCGGTGTCGATAGCAGGAGGTTAAATCTGGTCTGTTACTCCATCATAGCCCAAGGTGGAAGTCTTGCTATAGAAACTTTTCAACTAGGAAAATATGACTCAGGATTAAGAGAATAAGATGTAGCTCTTCCACCAAAGTTAATAGACCCAAAATGTCTTTCATTAAATTATTAAATCAAAAAGCAGAGAGACAGAGAGAGGTATTTAGTCCATTTCCTCTGTGTAGAGGCTTTGGGAATTTTGTCTTAAAAGAATATGGGAGAGGTTACAGATAGATCAAATAAATAAGAATTATTATTATTATTATTATTATTATTTTGGTAGTGGGGATTGATCCCACGGGCATTCTACCTCTGTACTACACCCTCAGCTTTATTTATTTTTTATTTTGAAACAAGGACTCCCCAAGTTACCATGTGCTCATCTTGAACCTGTGATCCTTCTGTCTCAGCCTCCTCAGTACTGGTATTACAGGCATGCACCACCATGCCCAGCTGAATCCCATTATATTTTTGGGAAATCTATACTGATAAAAGAACGAGGAGCTCTCGAGTATTTAAGACCTAAAAATCAGTCCCGGTCACCCAAACGTATACATGCACACACACAGGAAGTGGGCTGAATCATTTGCATAGTCCTCGATAATAACATATGTCCCAGTGACCATGTCAGATTTGACCAAGCAGTGCCACAGAAAAGGAAGAGCCTCTGGGTGGACAAGCTAAGGGCTACCGCAGACAAGGGATCTCCCCCTGGGAATATTTCCAGGGCCCAGTCAAGGAGCAGTCCTTCCTCCCAGGGTATATGGTCCTCACTCTAATCTGCCAGTGGAATTTCAGAAAGGGTACACATCTGTGACTCCTGCATATCTCCATTTTCTCCCATCACAAATGGAGTTGTTTATTACTATCAGTATACCTTTTTTTTTTTTTTTTTTTTTTTTTTTGCAGTACCGGGGATTGAACGCAGGGGCGTTCTACCTCTGCGCTACGCCCCCGGCCCTATTTTTTATACTTTATTTTGAAACCGGGTCTCACGAAGTTGCGGAGGGCCTCGATAAGGAGAGAGAGAGAGAGAGAGAGACAGGGAGAGAGAGAGTGAGAGAGCTGAGGCTGGCCGCGAACCCGGATCCTCCGGTCTCTGCCTCCCAAAGTACTGGGATTACAAGCGTGCGCCACCACGCCCGGCCCTACTATCAGTATACCTTTATCCTACCCTTATACACCGCGCGGGTGGGATGGGGCTGAGAAAGATAACTTGCTTTTCTATTTAAGAGTTCTATTCAGAAAAAAAAAATCTGAATCTGATAACCACTACATATTATCCCTTCATAGAGAAAATACTTTGTACTATTCTGAGATCCTGTACTTTGTTTGATCTTAATGCCACGGCTGAATGAGAATTTGAAGTTATTTTTCTTGTGGTGGGCTGAGCACATAAAATGGGCTAGACGAACATCTGAACATTCGATGATGAGATTAGTGGTCCATGGTAATTATTAACAGTAGTATTTTTTTCCTCTTTTACTTTACATGCCTATAGGATTGCAATGCTCAATTCACCTGAAATTAAGAAATGTGAGTACAAATGGCATATGTCACTTTGAGGCAGACACATTTAATTCTAGTACAAGAATTTCTAGCTTTCTCTTCTTCTGCTGAGTTGGACCTTAGACAAACCAAGCCCAATTGAAATGACAGCATCGTAGGAAGGTGTTGCCTCCATCAGACTATGAAAAATTGATGCATTTGGACAACCAATTCTAGATATGGAGCGTAAGTGAGAGATGGGAGTTGTTGTTTTAAGTCACTGAAAACTGTGTTCTTTGTATTGTTGTCGTTATTTATTTTTTTTTTTTGCGGTCCCAGGGATTGAACCCAGGGGCGTTCTACCTCCGCGCTATGCCCCTGGCCCTATTTTTTATACTTTTTTTT